>RJJA01000409.1:0-50417 GCA_003724045.1 Lepidurus arcticus | reverse complement strand
AGCCGAGTTCATAAATCCCGTAATCAAATGGACCTTTCGTTGCTCGAATTGGTACGAAAACCGTCAGGTCCACATAAAGCCTTCAGCGTTATGGAGTAAATACGATTATAGTTCCAGCCATAAGCTACTAAGCTATAGCCGGATTCTTAAATCTCCTAAGCCGAACTGTGCTCGAGTTGGTACGAAAACCTTCAGGTCCACATAAAGGAGCTTTCAATTTCTTGTAATCGATTTGAGCTTTCGTGTCTTTGAATGACCACCTGTTTTTTAGATATAGCCCAACGTCGTAGAACAACCGATTAACTCGGTTTCGTTTTTGCCTTCGGTACAAACTTAGGTCCGGAAATGCCCTTTACGAAGCGATTTTACCCCAAAAAACTGAGCGTGTCGTTCATTCGAAGTATATGCTTAAAAGGCTTTCTAAATTGGCGTCGTTAATGTTGTTTCATGGACTAGCAACCATATTTACTGCTTGTTGCAATATTGCTTCGAAAAACTTGGCATTTGCCTGAGCTTTTACCTAGTCAATACAAGTACAATAGTATAAGCACTTATATATAGCCATTGACAATACAAATAAATTTGAGCTACCTCGTTTCATTTCTTGTTCTCTGCCGTCATCCCCAGCTAGATTTCCTGTATTATTTTATATTGTTATATTAGCAATGGTGAGGTCTGAAGTAGCACGGCAAACGACCATTCAAACATATTTTCTTCCCAAACAAAAGTACTGGTTGAAATCAATACAACAGTTCTATATTTCATTGACGTAGGTCAAAAATCAATCACGGATTCCCAAACACTGTCAAGGATAAAACTTCGTTTCTTAGAAATGAAAACCACTTATATTTGGCCACTACAAAGTCTCGTTCACAATCAAAGACATCCAAACTGGTCTCGGATTACTTATTTTTTTTTTGCTAACTTTGTCTTAGAGTAAATTACCCTACATTACTGTTATCACTTCCCTGCAAAAAAATAGCGATTCTAAAGCTGTTCTAAAGGAAGTTTCTTTCGAGTTCCAAGACTTCTTCATGAGACGTATTGCCAAAGAAACCCATGACTTTTTCTCGTTTTGTTTTTGACCTTTAGGCGTACGTACAATGACTTTTGCGCGGGAAATCCCCGTTCCAGGCTTGGAAGTTATATGTCCAAATAGTTTAATCCACAGAGCATACTCCATTAAAAATAGTGTCAAGTGCTAACAGGTTATGTTTGTCTTTTCTTTCCAAATGCCACAACTCACCGTTCATCCAAACGGTGAACACGGTTAAAAAACGTATTGAAAATTGTTTGCAAGGCCGAGCTCTTCGTCGAACGCCTTTATTGGAAGTTACTTAACCGGATTCTTGCTCGCGCTTGCCTGTGAAGTTAACAAGTTTCTATTCGAGAACGCCAGTCACTTTACTGAAACTCGTTTCACTAGTTTCCTAACCTGGAAACAGCTTCTAACATCACGGCCATGAACTTGACTTTATCGCTTTGGAAATGCACAGTAGTTTCAAATTCCAGAGGCCTGATGGCGATGGCAGTAACGTTCCAAGTATTTTTTCCTAGCAGAGGAACTGTATAAGTATAATGAGAATTCAGTCCAGAAGGCGTGTAAGACAAGAAACTTGTCACTTAAGAGTACGCTTCGCTGGAGTAAAGTAACCATGAAGTCGGCAGATTTTCTGTTTTTAATTGCGGCAGTGTTCTTCGCTTCCACTGAAGCTCAAGTTGATTTAGCTGAGTCCTGGCCAGTTGAAATCCTTGACAGTTCGAGAGAAAGTGGTACAACTCGACAAAGACTCGAAATCTTGGATCAGCGAAATGATCGTCTAAACATTTACAGGTATTACCAGTTAAGAAAACAGCCATGTTCAACGAATTTACAGAAAAATAGTTGAAGTGCAACATTACTTTACAAATTAATGACACGTTTAAATGACTTGTTACATGAAATCCGAAGCCGAGTTCAGTTTCAGCAAAACTCGCAATGTATCATACTGCCAGCACTGCTGTCCAATGACAGCAACGAAAACGATACCATGCACTTCCTTTGTGAAACTCAAGTAACTATAACATTGTAAGCCAATGTTTACTTAATATATAAAGTTTGTTTGAGCAGTTAAATTGGCATATGGCTGAGAAGTATTGTAAAAATCTTGGAATGCACCTTGCTATTGTAGACAACGAGATGATTTTCAGCAGCCTTGTTCATGAATTGTCTGATTATGCAGACCAACGAGGTAATAAAATTAAATTCACTTACTAAAGACTTTCCTTGCAACTTTAATCGTGTCTGCAAATCACAGGAATCACAAACGTTGGGTTCTGGATTGGTGGAACTGATCTTGGAAACGAAGGTAACTGGTACTGGCAATCCAATGGACAATACCTTATCTGGCAGAAATGGTTTTCCCAACAACCTGACAATGCTGGTGAAAATGAACACTGTTTGGAAATTAGGACGTTTCCCGAAGGTGATAGATTGTTCAGTCATTCCCTCCCTTATGCCTTTAATGACGAACAATGCCAAACTAAACGCCGTTTTGTTTGTGAACTTAACTAATCATATAACGGAACACTCATCGCTATACATATCAGTCACTATTTCATTCGATCGGTGCTATTGCGACGCCATTTGGCTTGTAACGAACGAATACATTTAGCTATTGCTTCGACAGTTTCACTAGAAAAGCGATCCTGAGTGCCATCTTTTGACAAAAAATGGAAGAACGTCCAATGGAGGGACGTGACCGTGGACACCCAGATTCCGGACTTTCAGAACAGGTTTACATCAGTGCACAGTTCAAAGTTCAAACACAATATGGTCAGTTTATTGAGTACCCCAGCTGGGAACAACAACAAAAAGCACAAGTGTTCCAATATTTTCTTTTAAAAGATTTGTTAATTCGACATTGCGGTTACGATTGGATAGTAGAAGCCATATAGGCCAAAAACCAGTACATTTCTTGAATCACTGAAAATGCTAACAAGCATACTAAAAACACTTGCAGCCTTTGTAGTAGTCCTAGAAGTTGGAAAAGGAGCTCCCAGAAAAGAAACTCTCCCATGTTTGAAATATTACGACGGTTACAGGTAATCATGAATACAAAAATGGGCGAATACTGTTCACGTGTTTTTGATGCACATAAATTCTTATAGCCTTACCTTAGTCTACTATGACGCAGGAAAACAAGGTCCATGCGGGAAAGACCAGATATTCCTACTCATTCCCGATGCTTTCAATAAAACTCTTCTGAAAGGAGGGGCACGGGGATCAGATTATGCTTTCTTGGCTGGAGAACTAAATGTGCTGGACAGAATAAATCATACCAATCTGTCAAATGACCAGACAAACTCTGATAATAATGATTGCCAGGAAGGTTACTGTGTGTGGAACAGCACACAACACCCATGCCACGGTCTTCCTGCCAATCAGCGTTATTCCAACGAAACCCAACTCTGTCACACGTTAGGCTCCCAAGAGTATTGTCCAAATAACCAAATCTTCTATGTTCAACTTGAAGAAGGCCTGGACACGCTTTACGGCGACTGTGACTGTAACGCACTAAAGAAACTCTGGTTCGACCCGAATGACCGTAACTGCTACGCACCCTTTAGTCAAGTAAATCATTGCATATTGTCATGATTTGTCATTCAATGTATATGGGGCTTTGTAGGGATCTTGCCTTGACAGCCAGTGGTTAACAATCAATAAAACAACGGGCAGAGTTGAATGTGAGCCCGCACCTTGCCCAAACGACGGAAGGCACGTGTATTGGACAACAGGTTTTTCGAGGTGTTATCTTCTAGGAGACGTAGGCCCATGCGATTACAAGTACAAACAAAGATTAAGCGTGGAGTTGGGAGTGGTCCGCTGTAAAAGTCCTTCCAGCCGTTTTGGCGGCAGCGGCAGCGGTTTCGCCAGTTTTTCTCCTACACGGAATAACAGTTCACTTTTAACTATGAAGATATCTAAACAATGGGGGACATGTCAGAAAGAAGGATCTAAACAGTCACAGACTTCCCCAACTTGTCGCTGGATTCCAAGAATAGCATCCAACCAATGCGGCATAGGAACATTTTCATCGTCTCTAAGACGTTGTACTAGAACTAGAACTCTAAGGACTTACTCAAATTAATCTTAATTTTTCGTAAAAAGATGATACTGATTACAGACCCCTGTATCCTGCGAATGCAAAATACAAATATTCACCTGGCTATGACAAACTTCTTTCAGTATATGTCCGCATTAAAATAATTATGGGGAAGAAGTTAACCTATGCTAGGGAACTTTACTCGCCCTATGCTCGGTTGAGACCAATGGAAGGGATCAGGCATAAGCCAATTTTCCTGCGTTAGACGTGTGAGCACAAATTAGGAACTAAATATACTATTTTCATAGGAAAATGGTTACTACTATGGTTATATACTACTAATGGTTTACTACTAATAGTTACGTTTTTAACCGTCTTTTTCAAGTGCTTGTGGTATCAAGCGCTTGTGGTTTTTAATATCGCATTACTCCATTTACAGCATTCGAAGTTATCGCTCATTTGGGATTTCGTTTGAGATGTTCAGTCTATCTTATCGTTTCAGTCCATCTTCAGCGAAGGTTCAATTGTGATGTGCCACGGTTGTGCAAGGAACAGGCTGTTTCAGCGATGTTGCGCGTGCCTCCTGTGCCGCGCAGTCCTGTTTGAGCGACTGTGCCTTGGACTGTGCGTCCGGTTGTGCTTCGAATCGAGGGAACAGCTCACAAGCTGTGCCACAGCGCTGCTCCCTGTTCCCTGGCGCGGTAATTTCAAAAGTGAATGGGGAAAGGGACGAGAAAATGTTGCTTGTGGGATTCTGAATCAATAAAATTTTATTCCTAGAAATACAGGAGTTTGGCGAAAAGAACTTGACATCCGCATTCATTACTTTCTTTTGATTTTCCCTTACTTTTCCTATTGTTGCAAACACTGCTTTTTCTCATTCACAATACCGACATCGTTCGAAGAGGTACACCAAATGTATCACAGTTAACCCCCCTTCGTTTTAAAATATTTTTATTTTGGAAAAATAAGATAAATAAATAAAAATTAATAGAAATTAAATAAGAATATAATAAAAATTAATAGAAATTAAATAAGAATATAATAAAAATTTAATAAATTTAATAAGAAGATAATAAAAATTTAATAAATTTAATAAGAAGATAATAAAAATTTAATAAATTTAATACAAATAATTAAAAATGCAATAAAAAGTAATTAAAATGTAAGATAAATATTGCAAACTTACAGCTTTCACTTGGTTGTCCTATTCGACGATTGAAAACGGAGACATAAATCCACCAACAGTCGTGTTTCAGCAGTTGTGCTGGCACACCTAAACAATGAGCAGCGAGATGTAAATATTGTGCAGCACAGGCGCGTTTCAGCGAACGAACATGTGAACATTGTGCTGGCACAACGCACAATTGAACCTTCGCTGAAAAAGGCCTAGCTACCTAGAAAAGGACTACACCGTGGCCTTAAGCTGACCTTGATTGTCCTTGTATGGGCATCAGTAGGACTCTTTGTTCTTAGAGTTGGTTTGCTTTCTATTGCGTTTTTTTGGGGCGGCTTCTATGTTCGAGAAGGCTTGTC
Organism: Lepidurus arcticus; assembly: GCA_003724045.1. Taxonomy (NCBI): domain Eukaryota; kingdom Metazoa; phylum Arthropoda; class Branchiopoda; order Notostraca; family Triopsidae; genus Lepidurus; species Lepidurus arcticus. The sequence continues at coordinate 44,796 of RJJA01000409.1, read as the reverse complement.
AGACTAGAAACTTTTCATTTTCGAGCAAGCTTCGCTGGAGTAAAGTTTACCATGAAGTCGGCAGACTTGCTTTTTTTAATTATGTCAGTGTTCTTTGCTTCAATTGAATCTGAAGTTAATGGTAGAAATGACGCTGAATGGATTGACAATAATTTGGTAGAAAGCATCATAGGAACCATTTTAGACGAAGTTCGAGAAATACGCGTAGCCGTGGAACGGTTAAAACCATGTAACGATGGAACCGTGGAGCAAAGTCAAAATTCAAACACTTGCAGGTATTCCCAATAAAATAAACCAGCCTTGTTTAAATTAAAAATATAGAAAAAAATCTTAAAATGCAATATATTACCTAGCTTTTAAATTAATTACACGCTCTAATAAATATTACAGTGAAATTGGAAAAAGAGCTATGGTTCAAAAACCCCCCAGAGAATGTACTTCCCTGCCAGTAATGCAGCCGAATAGCAGTAGCATGTATTTCTTTTGTGACACTCAAGTAAATATAACAATTTAAGCCCATGTTTTCGAAGTTACAAACGTTGTTTGAGCAGTTAAATTGGTATATGGCTGAAAAGTATTGTAAAAATTTCGGAATGCACCTTGCCGTTGTAGACAACGAGATGATTTTCAGTAGCTTCCTTCGTCAATTTACTGATTTTGTAAAACAACGAGGTAATACAGTTAAATTCAGTTATTAAAGACTCAGTGTAACTTATAATCCCTTCCGCAATTCACAGGAATAATCGGTGATATTGGGTTCTGGATTGGCGGAACCGATAATGGAGACGAAGGTAACTTTTATTGGCAATCCAGCGGACAATCCTTAAGGTGGCAGAAATGGCAGGACCACAACCCTGACAATTATCTTGGAAATGAAGGCTGTTTGGAAATTACGAGATTTAGCGAAGGAAAAATTATCAATGGATTGAACTTGTTCAATCCATCGATCCCTTACGCTTTTAACGACGCTAATTGCGACTTTAAACTTCGTTTTATTTGTGAATTTGACTAAATAACGCATAGCAGATCACACGGCTGCACTATTTTTGTACGATACGTGCTATTACAATGCCGTAAGGCGTATTAAGAATGAAGACATTTAGCTATTGCTACGCCAGATAGTTTCAGTAGAATAGTATGTCTGGCTTTTAAAGGGGGAGTAAGGTTTCAAAATGAAAAAAATTTATGTTATGAAAGAAGACCCAAAGTACATGTCCTGGCCGAAATGGGTATTTTCTTGTTGGGTATTTTCTTAACGCCTTGTGGCGTTTTGCCCTTTTATTTTATTCTCTATGATTTTATCTTATGGCAACAACAGTTTAGGGTTATTGCCTTATTGGAAAATTGGAGTATTGCTTTCAGACTCTATTACCGCTATCTAGTGAAGACTCATTCTATCATAATCATAAAATTGCTATCTTCCCAGGATGATGCTACCATCTGTTGGTTCAAGTGATGATGACAAGGTGTTTATATCGTATTTATTTGTGCTTATTTCGCGATCTAGATTACTTTAACCTTTTGTAACAGCATTTTCAGAACCTTAATTATTTGTACCTTAATGTTTTTTAACATCTGAAAGCATCTTTGGCCACGTCTGGAACATCGTTTAGACAAAGTTGTGTCATGCCACATGTCACCAGAATAAACTTTCTCTTTAACTTAGTAATGGAAGAGAAGAAAGAGATAAACTTTGGTTGTGACGTCATCTTTTTTTCCTTTTTTGTTTTTTCTCAAGATCATTCGTCTTCGCTATCACTCGTTTCGCTAAAATCCCCAAGTATATATTTGGTAAATTCATCATCGTCGTCCGTATCATCCACGTCAGACCAATGCGACAATCTTTCTCGGTGATCATCCAGAGCCCCCGAATCGGTGCAGCTCTTCCCACAAATGGAACAACTAACAATCCCAAGAACAAAGAAAGAAGGCATTACTTCCAACCACTTCCCAAATAGCAAAATCACCGAAAAACACAAACACATTACTTAATATCAGAAAAAAATAACTATCCTAATCCCTGATTTTAAGGAAACTACTCCTAGAATCACTTAAACCATGAGTGACTTACCCCAGAATAATAAAATAGCATAAAAAGAAATTGGAATCTCTCAAGCAATGAAGAACTGCGGAAAATCCCAGATATAACCAAGAATCGCTTTAAAATAATACATCTAGAATCGTATAGGAATCATAAGAATTACTGAAACTATAAAACACATATTTGAACCAAAGAATTGAAAACCGTTCAGGATGGCAAAAATGACTTAGAATCGCTTAACAAGTATATAAAAGTTATAAGAATCATACGAGAATCATTTAGAATCACCTAAAATAGAACATCCAGAATCACCAGAACCTTTTAAAACTGCTCGTAACTATGATTAACATAGAATCCCTTGAAGTTAGAAGAATCGCTCTTAGAATTGCCACATAATCATCAGAATCATAACAGAATCACCTGGAATCACTAAAAGCTAGTTGATATTAAATAGTCGTCCCGGAATCACACACATAAGACCCATAAAGGTCTCCATTCATACAGAATCACCAAAAGTCGACAAATTCACGAGAATCGCAAAACTCACTGATCCAGAATTCCATCTTAAGAAACTAAATAAAACATTTTGACTCATTTTTTGTGATTCTGGTCTTCCAATTGCTGCAAATTCAACCCGAATCTGGCGATTCTAATGTGATTCGTCTTTCCAATAACAACTGAAAAAAACGATTCTAAGAAATCTGAAGATACATCAAGTTTTGGCAGTCGAACACGAAAAGTTCCCTGGTCACTGATCTAATTTTTCGTTCTTTTTATGGCGCTCGACCTCCCATAAAAACTCATGTAATTTACCCGTAATGGTGCGCAATTTGTCGATGTCGCTGGAGCTGTCTTCGATGGACAAAATGATGACCACAGACTGCGCACGTACACCAGGAATCTTCTTCACATCGGAAAGAAAAAGTCGAAAAATAAAAAGTTATGTAATCTTCCCTTCCCATCCCTTGAACAGAAAATGGATCAGCAGAAGAAAAAATCTTCGAAGCGGAAGAGTGGGAGGGTGAATGGGGTGGAATTTTAAACAATTTTGTTATACCCTGGTCTGAATCTTGTTCCACTTCGGAGGGTAGTCCAGGGGAGTTCGGGGAGTCACTGGAGGGTGAAGTCGATGATGGACGTTTGCCACACCAGAATGACCACTTATGGAAATGCAAGTTGCTGGTAGTTTCTAAAGAAGAAAGAAAAGAAGTTATTCCTCGTCAACCCCGAAAAAGAATTTTCTGAATTTCCATAAAATTTCTATACAATTTTCTTTGGATTTATACAGCGATTATGTAGTGGAACAGGAGCAAATATAATAAAAGAAATCCGGAGGATTTTTGGGATCCATAAAAGGATCGTTTTTCGGTTTTGCTTTATCTTTTATTTATTTTCTATTTTTGTAACGCTTTTTTTTCGTTTTTTTTCTATTGAAAAGGATGGTTGGGTTTTGTCCACGTTTTTTTGTGCTTTGGGATCCCAAGGACTGTCAAAGCAAATGTAAAGCCCTGGATTTTGTATCAAGTGCTTATCAAACCAGCTGAGGCGCGCCTCTTTGCGTGTCGGTTGGAAACCTCTTTTGGGGATAAAAAGGGATTTGGGGATGAATTTGGAGATTAAAGCGTATAACTAAGACATTGAAAACGAAGATAAGGCAACTGAGGTCAGAAAATAATTTGTTATGTTATTCTAAGACGTTCAGAACAGGAGTTATGCGAGAAAAACGGATGATTGGACGCCTCGGGGCATACTCCGCCCCTTCTTACAAGGTTTGGACAATTTTCGTAATTTCTCGCTCAGTTTTCAAGCCAGAACGGGGCGCCAGGAGTCATTTCACGTGTTAAGATAACGGGCACCTATTTATGTAAACAGAAAGCTAGAAATGTCGTTTAGCTTCTAAGCAGACACAATCGTGTAAGACCTCTTGAAATGGGTATTGTACTGTACTCTACGGGTAAAAGGAATCTCAAAACGTGACATATACATAATTCGGCGCCCAATTGTGGAAAACGGAATGTATTAGTTCGATATGCGACAACTAATTCAGTAAAAACACGAGAAAAACTACCGATTGGTCGCCTCGGGGCACTCCCCGCCCCTTTTGGTACGTGTTTACATCTTCCGTGATATCTCGCTTAGTGTTCAAGCTAGAACATTGAGCAAGACGTCATTTCACTCGACAGACAACAGGGAGAGACAGCGTCTACGAGGATGTTCAGACGCAACTCGTTTTTGTTTCCCCGAAGCGTAAAACTTTCTCCCGACATATCGCAGAGACGTTTTGGGGAAGCTAGACTGCGCTCTACGCCTGCAAAGGGTGAAATTAAAGAAAAGAATCTCTCTGACGCACTACATGTATTATTCCCCCTTCTGTTATCACTGATAACTTCAAAAGATATAATAGACGCCACAATCAAAGCCTGATTGGAACGTCATGGCCCCCAGGGAACTCCCTCTTTCCTACCTTTTCACATCATCCGAACCCAGAACAAGGTGTCATTTTCCCCATTCCTGCGTAGAAGAAAAAAATCAAGAGAAAAATCCTGCCTTTATCTCCCCCAACAAAAATTGTATCAAGTCAACATCTACGTCTTCATTTCTTCCGGTTCTATCCCCTCTAACAAGACCCATCGTCTTAATATCAAAGACGAAAAGTTCTCTGTAGCTCATTTCTCCAACTTTTCAGCCAACTTTCTGGACAAAGGCATCTCAGGACAACACCAAACAGACTCCACTGGTACTGGACTCCCGTTCCACCCCTCCCTCTCCCAATTTGTCCTTCTCGGGTTATCTATACCTTGTCGGTCCCTATTTTCCCTCCACCCTCAAGGCAAAAAGGTATACCAAATAAAAAAAATAAAAGTCCATCTCAATCTCCTTGTCTTCTTCTATCTTTCCTTCCAAGCCTTCGTGGCTTCTGTTTAATGACAAAAACAATAGAAAAAGAAACACAAGAGAGTGGAAGCGAGACAGAGAGGGAAAATCTCTTTAAACAAGAGCTAAGGATTCCACCCTACCCTATCCCACCCTTCCTACCCTTCGCACTCTTCGTACCCTTCAAACCACCCTCGGAGAAAAAACTTTTCCATTTCGCCTCCGCAGAGAGTAACTCGATTTGTAACCGCAATCCAAGGACTCCTCCAAATTCAATGTCTATTGCATATGGATCATCAGTACTTTTACCCCGTCCTCGGCTCCTCCCCCTCTCACCCCCTTGCTCCGCTTCATCCAGGGATATCATCAAAAGACTCACAAAAGTTCGGGTGCAGGAGAAGGGGGGTGAATCAAAGACACTCTTGAGTGCTCAGTCTGGACTAAATGACCCAAAAGCTTTTCCATTCAATTCGCTTGGCTTTGGTGCTTTGGAGCGAGCGAAGGGGAAATGAAAAAGCATTTTTTGTTCAATTGCTACTCCAATCCTTTTCCTTGCCGATCCACTCACCCTTCTACCCTCCGCCTCACCTCCGCGATTTCGGTTTAACTAATAATTAAACATCCAAAAAGAGAAAAAGAGAAGAGGGGGGTCTTCTGCTGAGAGTAAATCTATAAAAGATGTATACTTCCCAAACCTCAGATTTGTTTTCTTTGGGAGTAAACTAAAGGCCTTGTTTCTACCCTCTTGTTTCGAGCCTTTTTAGGGTGGGTGGGGGGTTTGGATCAATATTTCGAAAATTCGGTAACTTGAAACAAACTAGCCTTCAGGTGATTAAAATTTTGCCACGGTTTCGCATTCAAGTGGAAGCGGAACGGAACTTTCGGGGAATAAAAGTGGAGAGAACTTAGGAAAACAGAAAATGCAAGCGTTGGAGGCGGAGGGAGGGAACGGGTAGAGAGAAGGGGGGTTATGGGCTTCTAGTTAAGTAGGAAAGTACCTGGCGAGGGCCAAACGAGGAAACTGGCCCCTTCATGTTCATCTTGCTTACCCTTATATAACGCACTAATTAGGCTTAGAGGTACCACGATAATGGGTCGGGCGTCCTTAAACTTTCCGAGTGACGTTCGGGGTAGACTCGGATGGTTTAATTCACCCCAAAGGAGTCTTCCCTCATACACCCGAACATCCTTCTCCCATTTCCCCACATTACTAACACCGTCGAGGAGAGCGTCGACGAATATGGAGATGGACATGGACATTTCGTTTACATTTTAGGAAAGAATGCTGTTAAAAAAGTTAGATACACGCTATTTGAGTAAATAGGGATTAGGGCAGGGTGAAAGGGTGACAGGGTGTTGCTATGGGGTGTGAAGCATGCGAAAATAGCAAAAAGTTTGTAAACAAATGAAGGGACCGCGAGTAACAGGAGAAAATTAGCCATTGGTCGCTTTCGGGGCATGCTCCGCCCATTTCCCTTTCCTGTACTATAAGACTTTTCTCCGCTGCTTGCTTAGTTTGTAAGCTAGAAAACCGAACGAGATGTCGTTTAACTCCCAGGAGTATGGCGGATCTAGTTACGTAAACGGAATCCAAGAAAGTGCGTTGAACTTCTACGGGGGAATGGAAATAGCATTAAGGAACCGTTTTAAAAGTAGGGGGATTACACCAGAGGGGAAGAATATTTTGTTAAGGGATTGTTTTAGATGTAAGGAAGAAAAGTAACTTGGTTCGCTTGCTGTACGATAGACAGTTCGGATGTTATACAAGAAAAACTGCTGATTGGTAGCCTCGGGGCATTCCCCGCCCCTTTTTTTTATTGAACACTAGTTGTTTCTGCATTTCCTCGCCTAGATTTCGAGCTAGAACAAAGAGCAAGATGTCGTTGGACTCCCCGGGGCATGACGAAACTTGTTATATCACCCTCAACCTCGTAAACTTGCAAACTTCGAGATTGCAACTACTTTTGTTTACATCACCCATTCTAATGATTGGAAAAAGTTGAGGAATTCTTCAAACCTATACCCCATCTGACCCCTTCCTGTACACTACCCGGCTGTTTCACTATGGCTCAAAGTTAAACTACCTACCCTATTTATTTCAGGGTAAGTAATCTAATGGACTGTTTAAATCGTCTAGCTTTCTTGTAGGGTAAAGTACGTGCCTGGAAGTTTCTGACGACATTATTCAACAGCGAACGCGCTTCTACTTGCTGAACACCCAATGCCGAGACAAACGCTTTCCACTCACATTCGTAACGCAGAAGAAACAACGGAGTTTCACATTGTGTCTAACCAAGGGTAACTAACCCCAATTGAGGGCGCATTAGGGTCTTACCTTTTTCAGTCGGGGCAGGAGAAGGCGAAGCTGGGCGTTCAAGATCCAAAGTTGACGCATTCATGACGTCATAAATCAGGGGCCGCCTCGGTCTCGGTTTATTAGACGCCGAGCCCAACGATTTTTGCAAATTCGGGGGCAACTGCAACAATGCAATCAATGAATCTTCCATAAATCTTGCAAAATTGCACTTTCGCGAAATAATTCAAAAATATATTTTTACAAAATAATTCAAAATTACTTCATTTTATTAATCCTCCTTAAATCCTCCTTAAAATTTAAATTACGTAGTGTACTTGCGTACACTACTTAATTTCGCAATTTACTTTTCGCTAATTTGAGTCAATCATCAATGCTGCGAATTTCAATTCCGCTAAAACTGTCTCGAATAAAATTTTAAATAAACCTTCTTAACTCTTAACCCGATGTTCTCATATTAAACAATTTTGCACAGAATTCGCGAATCATTTTCGCATAGATTTCGCAAATTGAAGCCAATCCTCCATAACTTTGCAAAAGAATCTGCTCAAATTTTAGCTACCGAACTACTTTGCCTTCGATTCAATTATGCAACTATTTTGCAAACATACAATTCGCAAAAATTAGACAGTCAAAACTACGCGCCTTTCTCATAAACAAGTTGCGAAATTATAAGCTAAAGTCCCTCGCGAATACCCAAAAAAAGGTGAGAGAAACTCATAAAATCTTGACCGAGACAAAAAGGAGCCAATCGCTTGCGGCTAAGGGGCAAGCAGGATTATTAGCCTCGGGGCACGGGTCGTCAGGAATAGCTCTGCTCTGATGTTATTCATGATGGCTTTCCAGCGAGGCGCCAAGGAACCCCCTGGGGCGTCAATTTACATAAAAATCGGGCAAAGGAAGCCATCAAGTACCCCTCACTCCCCCTCTTGAGGGTGAGAAGAGTGGGGGTGAGGGGAGCATGAACTACTTAAAGATATCCCATAAGAGGTTAAGAGCTTCTTCAGATCCACCCTTCTCCCTCTGCCCCACTACCCCTTATTCGCCCGTTGGAAGCCAGAGGGCAATTAAGTGCTCAAAAAGGGGAGGAGCTTGTTTATACCAAGAGCTCAATTGCCCCCTTTGGTTCAGATTGTTTTTTTTACTTTGGTCTACATCCAACCCCTCTAACACCCCGCAATTTTTTTTTTTGGGGGGGGCTTTTTCTTGTCTTTCTCCCTTCACTCGTAGCCATGTTTTATCGCTTGTAACATTACCCATATTTCTTCCCGGATTTTCTAAAAAAAAAAAACGGAAAGAAAGAAGAAGAAAATTCTCTGTCAGACCAGTTTGTAAGTTCTACAGTAGAGCCGGAGGGTTATTGATGAAGGATTTCTTAGCTTTTTACTAGGGTTTCTTCCCGGTCTGGGGGCCCCAGGCTCTCCGCACGTTCGACTCGACCAATGAAGGCACGTTTTACCCGACTTGAATGTGAAAGCAATAGGGAATCGTGCCGGAGGCCTCTCTTTTAAGGGGGCAGAAGAAGAAAGAACGGTTTTTACTTTGGTGGACACGTCGGAGATGCCACGGTTGGCGTTTATCTACCCCCACACAAATACTAGCAGGAGAAACAGCCCAACAAAGTGAAACTGTTAGCTGTTAGCATCTTTACCCCTCCTCAAAACCCCGAATAATTTCTACGCCCTTTCAAATATTACTGTACATCGTATAGACTGTTTCACTACATTTTCGACTTTTCAAACGTTCTAGAAGTGATGTTGCCAATTTTTTTAGCAAATCCTAGACAGTTTGTTCACAAATACATATTTTTGTTCCCAATTGTAAGGCCTACATTACTGTCAAGAGCTTTTCGCAAAATTTTCCTAATTTCCAACAAATAACACTAGACTCTACTTAGCACTATGAATTGTAATGCTTTTTCTTGTGATATTCACAGAAAAGCCTTTTTCTGATCAAATATGCATGAATTTTATATTCTGGAAGAACTAAATTTCTTCCAAAATAAAAACTGCAAAATCATGACAACAATTGCTGAATCTCGCGAAAATTTGCACAGTTTTAAGCTTGTTTACCGAAATTCCTTCTTCAAATCGCAGAAATAAAATCCCGTCTTCGGATCAAATCGTTTGAATTCAAATCTGCGCGAACTTTTGCGCATTACACGAAATTCACATGCATCGTTAGTTTAGTTTTTTTTTCTGTGGATTTCTGGCCGCAAGTTGTACCAAAAAATACCGCACTTATTCCCACTCGCAATTCCGCCGGCGAAATTCACGGTGTTTTTTTCGAGTTTCGGCTGCGGACAAATGAACTTCAGGCAAGTTTATCCCTTTTGGCAGCATCGGGAGGTCCCTTAACTCCCTTTGCCAAAGACGTCCATAAAAGGAGTCGGAAACTTGGCGCGCAAGAAGGCTTTAAAAGGATTATCACAAGACAAAAAAAAATACTCTGCCTACCCAAAAAGGCGTGAAGAGTGACACAATTTTTAGTTATGTTTTTTTTTTACCTTGTGCCAAGGGACAATATCGACAGGAGCTTTCCGACATTGTCCTTGCTGCTCTAACGCCCGAAAAACGTGGAGATATCCGCTGTTGAGTGCATACCAGCGTCCACGGGTACGCACTACTTGAAGTTTAGGGTACCCTGCCCCCGGGGCATCTGCCAGTAATCGCTCCAAGGCAGTCTGGACGACGTGCGGGTCCGGTCTTCCTGTTTGCTGCCACACTTCGCCCACGAATTGAATCCTCGATGGTGACAACAGCATTTCGCGAGCTTTATTTGTGTCTTTTAACTTTTAAAAATCCCGCCAAATTTTCAAATTCTCCGATTTTCAAATTTGGCGCGCAATCTCTGGAACAGTTTAATAACATTAGTTTAATAAGGGAATGTTTGTAAATAGATTAATATTTTTTAACTTCAAAGATAGGAAGTTATTAGTTAAGCTAATTATTTAAGAAGGATCTAAAGAATTGGTTTGACGTTTGACCTTTCAATTAAAATATAGTTGTTTTTGTATGACATCAATTCAGTAAAATGATTAGTGAGTAAGTATCCACTTGTTAGAACGAATGAATCAATGTCATTAAGAGTCCCTTTCGAGTTCCATTTCCTCTTTAAGAACACGCTATTTGAACATAATTTCCCGAGAGGATATTACGCATGGATTTGGATGTTAACTGCCTATGAAAGAAATGCGCGATTTTAAGATTTTCTGAGAGAAATGTCGAAACTCAATACTCAACATTCTCTATTCTCTCTATTCTAGTTTTCAACACCAAATTTTAACCCGAATTTTACGACTTTTTGCCGTTACGAATCTTTAAGAATAAAATATTTTCAATTCAATTTCAATTCAAATTATCTCCACAAAACAAAACTCTCGGAGAAATTCGATAAAATCGGAGATAAATTCGCTAGACTGAGCCTTATAAATCACTGGACTTCTCTTCCTGGTTTTAATCCCCTAGAAAAAAAATCAACTTCAAACCCTCCCAACCTTTGCCGCCAAAAGTAATTCAAACCCCAAATTCAAAATCCCCGCCGTAAAATTCACTCAAAATTGCAATCCTTTCAAATCTTCCATCAAAATATAAATTATGAAACTCTTTTACCCTAGACTCAACAGTTAAATTTCCCAAAATTCTAATCTCCAAATTTTAGAAACTGTCAAGTTCCAAATTCCAAATTTTTCCATCAGACAATTGTTCCCCAAAAATAGTTATTAAAAATTTAAAAAAAAATAACTAATGATTTCCTTACTTAAATTCCAACAGCTCCCCGAAACTATTCCAATCAAAACTCAAATCCCCGGAAACAATTCACTTTGAAAAATACAGATTTTTTTCAAAAAAACTCTCGCGCCCTATGAATTCCACCACCTTTAAAACGACGTGTAGACCATCCCGCAGAAGACTGATGCGCCTTTTCCTCATCCCAATGCTTTTTGGGTATATGTATACCCCCACTATCCCGCACGATCCTCCATGCGGAATCGTTTTGGCTCGCGAAAGTCGTCCGGAAGCTGCGCGCACAAACTCCGCATGCGTTGGGTCAATAAAAGAGAGAGAGTCCCAAAAAGAGAGCGAGAGCCACAGAGTAGAGGAGAGAAAATTTCGTCATGCTTTTGCACCCTTTCTCGTTCCTCTTCTTCTCCTCAAATGTCTCAAATTTTTCTTCTTGGGAATGGCTCCGCTCAAAAAATAACAAATAAATACAATAAAAAAAAGGAACTACCGTACTATGCTCCAAACGCATTCCAAACGTTTCCTAACTCATTCCCCTTATACCCAATGGATTAGGGTTAGGCCTTACCCTTACCCATTCGGTAAGGGTGGGGCGGAGTGGGTAAAAGGGCCTTCTTTCATTCTTTGCATTCTTTGAGTGGACTTGACCTTTTACAAGCCAATTTGTTACACCTACTTTTCGGTACATGTATTTCCCCCTTTTCCCCACTCAAACTTTTACTTCATTTCAAACTTTCATCGAGTTCACACACACTTCATAATTCATGCAGGGCCTTTTCCCGTCTTAACCTTAGCCCCCCTCTTCCCTTCCGCTAAGCTTTGAAGAAAAATTCCAAGAAAAAATTCCAAAATTATATTTTTGATTATTTTAATTTTGGGTCCTTTTGGTCAATTTCCTCCGTTATGCTTCTGATTTATTTTTTAAACCTAAAGTAGAAAAGAAAATAATTTCTGCTTGGTTAGAAATTTCAAGAAAAAACTCGATTTACCTTTTGGTTATTTTGGTCACTTTTCAATGTTATTTTTCTTATTTATTTTTCTAAGTCTAAAAAGATAAACCAAAATAATGTCTGCATGGTTAATGATGCACTTCAAATTCAAATTCAGGATGCAATAAAATACTCCGAAGCTCTTCACCTTTGATTTGGAACTTGTCTGACGCCGAAAGAGTCTGAAAAAAAGAAGGAAACGTAACGAGGAATAATGAGATCGATTTTCACCCTTTTTCTTTTTGAAACTCGTGCTTCGAACTTGGCTTTTTCGAAGCGAGATTCCTTTACGTTTTAGAACCAGGATTTGGAAATGAGACGTTCCGAACGTTTCCTTAGGGGATCTTCTTTCCCAATTCCCGCACGAAAAAAAGGAAAAGAATGTTGTTCAATAATCAGGGTTTTTTTCGCGGGAGATTTTCAAGAGTCCCGAAACAAAAGGCATCAAGAAAAGATTAGACACGTGTCACGAATTGCTTTCTCCAAAAATACCTTTTTCCACTTAAAAAAAAAAGATTTTTTTTAGTAATAGGAAATGCTTTCGGTACAAGCACACAGCTGTATCCACACTTTATAAAGGAAACGTATGGAATTTCTGGAAGATTTGAATTATCTTTTGGCGAATTTTTGACAAAGTCCGAGGAATGCGCGAATTGATAGAAAGATTCCAAATAAGAGATGCCTTTTACTGTCAGGAATTTTTGTGATGACAGAAAAAAAGGAAATTTAAGAAATTATTTGGTTGAAAATGCCAAAATTTTTGCGAATATCGAAAAACTAATTCCTTATTATTACTTTGCACTGTCTATAATCCTATGAAAATACTCTATATTCATTAAGGAAAAATAAAAAATGTCACTGTCTAAATGCATTTACTATTCACATTCATTTCGCAGATTAGTTTGCAAATCTTCGAATTTATCGAACAAACAGCTACATTACCCTTAGCGCCGCTGTACTTGCAAAGTTTCCGTTCAAATTTTCAAAATGTTAAATTCCCGGAAGGACAAGAACTGATCCACTGAAATTGTTAGAAGCATTTTTTCGAATTTATTGGCAAATCTCAGAAATGTATTTTCATGTCATCTATTTCTCATTAGCAACGGTAACTTTACTGTCACGAGCGTTTCGCGAACGGCGACTTGAGAAGAAGAACAAGCCCCTTGGAACCATATCTTCCCTCTTTGATGACGTCACCCGACTCTCATTAAGCTTATTACCGCTTCTCTGTCCAAATCTCCCAGTTCCGTCGCTCTGATTCCTGGGCTTCTTCTTTGACTGGCTGCGTGGGTTAAGGTTATACCCTGGTCCGAGTTCTCAATTGTTGACTCCCGAGACTCTGACTGCCCGTATCGGGGCGATCGATGTCGTCTTCCTTGGATGTGAAAAGCAAGAGCGAGAGCCAAAGCCTTTTTGACAGAAACAATAAGGCTTTTGTGCGCCCCCCGTCTCTTACCCCCATACTCTTGCTAGACCCTTTTCGAAAGCTGCCGCAGTGTGTCAACAACAATACAAGGTTTTGCTCTGCTCTCCCGCTTCATTGCGTTTACACAGCTCGTAACAATACTTAAGGGAGCCAGTATTTTTGGGTTAAACCCCTGCGGGCCTATAAGCATACGGTTTTCCTTCAATTTATCTCGTAGCCCCAGTTAGTAAACAAGCCGAGAAAATGAAAAATAGAAAGCTTTGGGTAGCAATTTGGGTACTAGCCAACAGCCAACCCAGCCAAAGATTTAGAATCTTCATCCTGACTCATAAATTGTGCCAAGGACCCTCAAACAGGCTCCAGGATTGGATATTGGAAACTTCGCGGCGTTTAAATGGGCAGTAAAGTGAAAAATTAAAATATTAAAATTAAAAAATACGTTATAGAGGAGACCAGACTACGTGTTCTGGCTGAAGAACCCCTATTTCAATTATGCATATTAGCTGAGTAATTAATTATTTCGTGTTTTAAGCTCCGCCCCTTCCCGCCAAAATTCAAATTTCCCTATCCTTATAACATTGGGACAGCTGCGCCTTTACCTACGAGCGCATTCAAAATCGATTCCTGTGCTCATAGGGATGGTATCGTTATTTTTCTTTTGAGTGTTCAAACAAGTCTCTACGTGCTTTGGTTAATTTGCAAGCTCAATCGCAAAAAATGGCCCTTTTCTTCGCGCCGTGACTTGCGGGCTCCGCCGAACGCCATTCAGCAAGCGTTATACCGGCATTGCCCCTTTAAAACCGACTACTAGAGGTGAAACGTGGTTAAAAATACCGCCGCTTGGTGGCAGCTAAGTTCTATGTGCCGTAGAATCTATCATTCAATGATCGAAAGAGCTCAAAATTAAAGAGTTGACCTTACGGAGCTGTTGAACTTTATGCGATCATTGTCAAAAGGGCCTAAGCGATGGATGAGGTAAGAGCTTGGAGGGGCATCGCTAGATGTCGCTCTTTCGTTGGATCCAAGAATGAAGTAAGAATAATTCGGGAACTATTAGAGGTAATGAAACGAATTTTGATACGCCTAAAGACCATAGCAGGTAGGTTCGTTTGAGCTACGAACCAAGGCAATCGCGTGATTCCGTAAAAATAATCCAACTTATTGGTTTTGGAGAGCCTACATCCAGTTATGGAGTCTTTGAAAAAGGCTAACTTGGCCGATGAATGCTAGGTGGCACCTTACCCCTCAAGACGTAAAACCATAACTAACCGAGTGAAGATACCCTAAAGTTGTGAAAGCGATCCTACGTGCCCAAATAACTTCCTTCACTTGACTTACCCGAAGTGGCTACATCCACACCCGGAGGCTTGGATGTACCAAGAGCCTTCGAATGAAGTCACAAGAGGGCACAGCTTCAAACCACTAGGAAAACCTGAAAACCCGTATCTCATACCGAATAAAATGTTTGCTGAGCTTAAGTGTAATCATACGTATGCATGGCAGGATTTGGAACCAAATATTGCAGGACTTTGTATAGGCCTCCTTAACCGTAGGTAACCTTAGCAATGCAGTGAGGATACTTGTAGACTATTTTTCGAGTGCTCCACGGAATCCACAGCTCCCAACTGGCAATCAGAGGACTTCCAGGAATAGGAGCCATATTCGTAAATAGCCTTTTTATTGAAACGTTCGGCATGGAGTTTCGGGTGCTCTGAGGTGCAAAGTGAGGCTTTCTTAAGACCCTCCTCACACGACACGCGCGAGTCCTTCAAAGGCTAGCAAGCTCACAGTTCCCTCCTCAAGGGAGCTCTTTTCAAAAGCGACGACGGAGAGGCACACGCTTCTCATGTCAACACCACATGCAAATAACAGACGCCTTCACAACACAACCCACCTCCATCCCCAGACCCTCATTTCACCCTCATTGTGCAACCTGCCATCGACAGCCGTAAGAGCATATGCAAACAAAAACACGGACCCGAGATTCTGATATCTCTTCTCCGTCCCAAGTCCTTCCAACAAACACGCAGACGAACGTGGATAGACTCTCGAGGAAAGTCCTCCAAACCCACCCGTCATCCCAAGCCACCCTCCTACCCTACTTAGCTCCTCTAGCTATTCCAAAGGAAAAACTCAAAGATTACGAAAACGGACATAAAAATCAATGACTCAGAAGTGAAACGGGCCTCAACCCCCTCAGTTGCTTTTACCCCCGGACCAGCAAGACAAGTTTCCTGTCCAAGTACGAGTGGAAGGGTTTGGGTAGCTTAGGGTGGTGAGGGTCTCTTTACTCGGGCCGGGAAACTAATATCAGCTGTTCCTTCCAACTCCGGAAAAGCGGATTGGGGTTTCTAAAACTGTACCGAAACTTCCTCGAGGAAATTCTGGCGGTAATTTCGGCATGCAACACTGGGCTCTTCCCCCACTCCTTAATGGAAAAGCCTTTAGCCGTAATCTGTCTCGTGACAAACGTCGCTATCAGGTCAACAGATCATGCCAAAGCATGCGCAGGCGCCTTATCCGTCCCAGTCACATATCTTTCTTTCGGTTTTTACAAACTCGGGCCAGCTGGCCCACGTTCTCCCATTTTCATTTTCCACGCATTTCCTCTTTCGCTAAGCAATACAGAAGACGTCAAAAATTCCAACGGAATTGTTTTCTTTATTCAAACAAAAATTCGGAAAGCTCAAAAGAAGGGTGAAAAGTGAAGTGATGGGGTGGAGCTTCAAGACTCAACTTTTCCCGGCACTCAAACTCTTCAATTTCGTTAATAATAACGAGTCAAGTAAGTAATATGACAGCTCCGCGAGAAAAAAAAAGTTTGGCGAGAAGGGTTTCACACCCAAGGGTGCAACCCTGGGGAGGGTATGAAACACAAATGAAGAAATCTCATTAAAAGTTTCGCGCCTTTCCTTTTTAACGAAAAATTATTTAGAGCAAGATGTAAAAAACTAAATTAAAAGAGCAAAATGCACCCTAAATAACTTGGGTAGGGTAAAGGTGCTCCAGGAAGGATGAAGGTGAAAAAGAACTCGAGACAACTTTTCCGCAAAAGATCTGTTCTTCAAAATTGCATAACGAATATCAGGGAAAAACCCCAAAACGCACCCTAATTAGGGTTAATTAGTGTCTTACGCATCCCTATTGAAGGGTTAACTCATTTTTTAATCAAAAACTTAATTTGGACTATCCTAGTGATTTTCTTAAATGCTCCTTCGAAGCATAAATAAATCGGAAAAATAAAAGAAAAACCACCCTGTGCACCCTAAATAGGGTCTGTCCCTAATAGGGTACTATAGGGTACGTTCGAAAAGAACGGACATTTGAAACGACTTTGCTCATTAAAATAGAAATAGCTTAGGCTGAAAACGGTTGCAAAGAAAGGTCCTGCTGGCATACCCCTAAATAGGTTCTGGTAGGGACATGGTTAGGGTGCACACGGAAACGACTTGCTATGAAAAGCATGCGAGCATTGCTGGCTGGCAATACGTGTCCTTAAGCCCAGAGAGCCACGCAGCTTACCCTAAACTCACCCTAAATAGGGTCAGGTGGTTTGGAGGGTAGGGTAAACCCTAACTGAAAGTGAAGCTAACGATTTTGGAACTTCTTACATCAATCCTGAATAAACTAGCCCTTTACTGCCACGGAATCCCACTCTCACTACCACCCTAACTTAGGGTGCAACCCAACTACGGTTCCCAAGCGGCAAAAAAATCACCAAATTCCTACCAAATTTACTGATAATATACGTTTTCATCGAAAACCCAACTCTCTAATTCCATTTCCTCGGGTCATTAAAAAAAATAAATCACCCTAAAGAAGGTCTGGTAAGGATACGGTTCCCACCCCTTAAAAAGCGCCGAACGCTGTACAGCAATCCTCTCGAGAAACTAACGACAGCTTGAAAGCTTTGTTTCCTATGTTCCGGCAGACTTCACACAACCCACTCAAAGGGAACCCCTTTGGGCGCCCTTCCTAGGGTTCGGGTTGGTTTAGGGTCTGCTTCCCTTCCCCGGAAAAGCGTCGGCACCAACCACTTTTAATTGACACGGAAGTTAACTTATCAGACTCGGTCCAAAAATAAATTTCCTAATTTATAAATGTATAAATAAAGATGTCAAGCCATAGCGGGTGGGGGTTACTTTAGGGACCACCCTAAAGGCATAAATAAAAGCGGAGCCGATCTGGCAAGGGTCATCACAGCATACCTCCCTTTCGTCGGCTCGGAACCCGTGAGTTTGATCTATGCCACAAAGCTCCCCGTTTCCATAGAAACCTTTCAACGATTCTTAACGCTGTTCCCCAAAGCACCTTAGGGTTTGTACATAACCTCCTTCCGTCCTTACCCTTCACTACCCTACCACCCTTTAACCCTCCCAATTCCAGGACACTGCTACCTTCCAATTTCTCAACCAAAGTGACAGCATTGATCCATCCAACTCACCCTACAAAAGTAAAACTATGAACTCTGTCACCACCACTCTCCTCACCCTCTCCACCCTGACAAGGGTACTTCGACCCTTACCCTGGGGTGACAAAATGAGCAAAATGGGCCAAACATGCCTTCTTTAACTCACTGGACCTGATACGTTCTCTTTAAAGAGTTTACAATCAATGAAAAAGTGGTCGAGGAGTTTTTCGGGCATTGCACCCGTCCCCTTTTGCACCCTTCCCCTGTTAGGGAACTCCCCTAAGGGTACAAACCATCTTTTCTCTCTTTGGACTCGTTTTCAAGGGAATGGAAAAGTACGAAGCGATGTCAGGACGCTTGGCATTGAGCCATTGGGCCTATTGCATCGAGCGCCATTAATTCCGGGTTAATCACCCTAACCCTTTGACCCTACATGGAACCCTAACTATGGCCAACGGCCTTAACCCTCCTAGAAGCTCCTGCGGCGACGATGATCGTTGGCATATGATATGTCTCCCGGGGATAGCCCAACTAAGAAGCAACCAGCCTAACAAAGGAAGTTCCCAGGGAGACATTTGCTGACTTGGAAGCTTTATTGTTGCGGACAACAATGGTTTTTTGCGAGTTATCAGCAAGAAAAACATGTTGGGAAGAAAGAAACCCCAAGAAGACCACAAAACAAGGTTGTTAGCGTCAAAACAACCATGTTTTCTTCTCCTTCTTTGCCCTTTGTGGGATTAACAATAGGTTTAGTAGCTATTGTTGTGAATTTCGAGGACTAACGATGTTGCTTTCTTCCTTAGTTGTACGATTTATAGTGTGGCACTAAAACTAATGAGAAAACCTAACGAGGGAATAATTCTAAACAAACTGTCTCATTAAATCATTGTTGCGCGCACCAATGAGCTGACGACGTACACAAATTGTCTATTGGCTTTCAATCGAAAGTTAGGAGCTAATAATAATAAACATTTCCTTTCAAGATTTCGCGATTTCTACAACAATAGAATCCGAGGCATTGTTGGCAACTATTCAAGTTGCTGCCATCTAGCTAACTACTTCAACTAGCTTAACTAATCAATCTAGCCCAATCTTGCCAATGACAACTAGCTTAACTGTCGTATGGCAATCTGTTCATTGTTGTAGCAACAATGCTTTCGAATTTATACCCAAACGAAAATGTCGCAACTCGCCATCACTCACCACACATTTGAGATTAAAGTTAAAGAGCACTATAACTTCCTACTGCTCTCTGGGGATGGCAATAGAACTGGATTGCATTGTTGCGTACATGTCCATTCTCTAACAATACGATTCTCTTGTGTTTGTGTGCTTGTAGGTGCTAAAACCAAAGAGGCTAATTCCAGCACAAGCAGTAAAGGCTACAATAAACTGTCCTGCACATCAGACGAGGACAACAATGAGGCAATCGCGCTGCAGGATATTGCCAACAATACCAGCGCACCGAAACAGGTTCAGCCGGTCTTAAAACCTTGGGAAATGACGCCCGGAGACCTGGAAAATGAGCCCGAGAGCGAATCTGACTCAGGTAAAAACTCCACCAATGGCTCCCCTACGGACTTCGTTGTCATACTTCGTTTCCAAACTCCCATTTCCCCTTTAACAGTCAATCGTTTTGTACCCTACAGCCCCTATAAAAATCCGCTCTATTAGCTTTGATTTTCCGCTTCTTGCATTCAATTTCGATAAAACGGTTACGCCAAACGTTACGTAAATGATGTTTTCTTGACTGGGCCACGAGTAACCAGTAAATATTGATTGATCATCAAGCCATTAAATAAAAACGAAAATAGAGTGAAACGCAGCGATTCGGAAAAGATTGATTTACGTCCCAACCAATCTATATTTCGATTTGGGGGGTTATAGTAAGTATAAAGGCTTTCCGTTTCGTGCTACGAGGTTCCGTTAAGGAATACGCCCGCTCGATAAGTGATGACGTCATCATTTCCATAACTTCCGGCAACTACGCATATCAATCAACATGTTTCTACCTTTTGAAGAGGTCTTTTTCTAGTTTCCGTACTCGATCGCAGTTAGTTCTGAAATGGGATAAAACGTGATCAAAGGTTGCAATTACAGGATGTGACGTCATCATATCTGTACCGGAAATCTATCGATAGTATTCTAGATAGGGTCCTGATGACGGATAAGTTTTTCTTTCGTTTCTGCGACGCTTCGTTACTGAGTTAAACTTAATAGAATTATAGAAATATCTAATGACGTCATCATACCCATCCCCCAAATCCCAATTGAACCCTTCTCAAATTTTCCCCTCAAGCTATACTTCATTCTTTTTCTCTGAGACCTTCCCTTCACAAACTAGCTTTTGTGAAAAATTTACCTTTTGTGAAAAAGCTAAATTCGGTAACAGTAACACAACCTATTCATTTAAGGCATGGTGTACTGCAAGTAGTTGATCACTTTGCCAAAAGATGTCACTGATGTCATACCCTTTCTCATTGCAATTTCATAACTTTAAACAAGAAATTCAAAGAAACAAAGTTCGCAATCAAGGAAATTTTCCTAACTAAAATCGATGGTTTGTAATGCTTTAGATGATGAACGCCTAACATGTGTGGTCTGCGACCGTTCCTTCACCAGTTCCAGACTCCTGGAGCGTCACCGCGTCAAACGACGCCATTATGGGTAACTTTTTATACATCCCGCCCCCAAGTTCATAAATATAAACAAATTGTCTGTCCAACTCACCGACAGGTGCTCCATCTGTGAGTCCGTCTTCCCATCTCACATGTCGCTCGAGCTTCACCGCGAGGAAGTAGGCCATTGGTCAGATGAAGAAGATTTCAGCGACGACGACTCGGAAATGGATTCGGATTCCGATGGATCCGAGTCGGATACTTCCTCAAGTTCTCACGTCCATTCGAGCAGACATAAAGGCCGTCTCTTACTCTAAAAAAAATACCCAGCGATCTCAAAATTCCCATCCTGCCACCATATCTACAACAATACATAAAAAGAAAATCCCAATAAATATTTGAATTCATGCTTTCCGGTAATTTTTTATTTCAAATGTTTTAACAATTTTGGCGGTTTCTAGGCCCTGGAATCCGTTAGTTATCGTGCGTATGATTGTCTGCTGTATTACATGTTATACATTTGTACGGAAAGACTTTAAATAGACGCTGAAAGCACGAGAAAAGCTTTTAAATCATCATAAGTTTTTAAGCACTTGAGCACATTTAGCACTTGATAAAAATAAGATTTAATTATAGAAATAGATATTCTTTATTTTTAGAAAATTAATTAAGACAGCGTTTCAACTAATCAAAACGGGTAATCAAAACGAAGTTCCATGAAAAAAACGGGGCGTTATCACGTTGTTTCTTCTATCCGAAAGATTTAATTAACGGCAACATTGGCAAGATCCTCCTCATCCGACACATTCTCTAATTAAAATCATTTCGGGGTGTAAAATAAAGTATACTTGGGAAGAAAAAAAGGAGAGAAAAATATCAAACTAAGGGGAACTTTTACCTTTTTTCTTGCCACGGGCAGCTGCCGACCAAGATTGGGTTGTACTTGTTCCGAAGAGAACAAAAACCGTGTTGCTGACGCCACAGATCCCCGCTGCGATAAGAAAAACAGTGTGCCATTGTCCCAATGTTTGCTAGATAGACAAAAAACGATTTTTGTTCACCTTAAAATTGCACTGTCATGGCTAAAACTTATGCTCGGAGTGCCAAAAAGAAAGATGGCGGCTGTTTGCAACTAGCAGACGGAATTTGAACTTGGAATCGATACTAAAGCTCTGGTATCGTGATCGAAAAACAAGCCTTATGGGAAACCTTTCATGGGGAAGTCAATGGAGGATATTTGGAAAGCCTACTTGCATTAATATTTTTTTTCCCGAGTCTTTTTTCGATTTTCTTTCTGAAGCTAGAAATGTAGTTTTTGTACCAGTTTGTCGAAAGTTATGTACCTGTCCTTTCAACAAAGATCCCACGAGATACGGCGCAGCGATTCCGCAGATGTTAGCAAAAGTATTGGTGATGCCAAAGAGCGTACCAGCGTATTCAGACGCCAATTCGACGTGATTTACATGAAATCCAGAATACGTGGCACCAAGAAATCCCATTGCTAAGGTCAACAAGGTTACAGCCGCCACCGCACTGCACCCAGTGAAACACGCTCCACACAAAGCCAATGCTGATCCATACATTCCTAACGCAAAACCCAATAAACACCCAATTATCATTCTAATTGAGTTCAAAATCAAAATTTTACCGATCGAGTTAAATAGTTTGCGGGTAAACGTCGTAGTTAGCACCGACTTAACTTGAAGCATGTCCGCGAACGTGCTGCAAATTAGTGAAAACAGCCAAGCGAACAAATAAGGCAAGGCGGATACAAAGCTATTCTATAATAAACGAATAAGAAATTAAATAGTAAGATTTTAATACACTTTTTAAGGAAAAAATACTTTTTTGATGTCGAAATGCAAGATATTTCTCAAAAAACTTGGCAATTCTGTTAACAACGTATAAAAAGCCCACGCTTGGCCTGCATGGGCCACAATTAGCGCCCAGAATGGCAAAGATCTAAAAATCGCACGCCAAGGAACGGATTGGCGCTTAGACTAAGAAAGAAATTAAAAGACATCAAGATTAATTCGTTATTAATTAGTTTAAGTGATAAAGATTCTTTAAGCATGAAAATAAACATACGTGGGAGTGGTTTAAGGAATGGAGAATGTAGTTTTTCTCAGCAGCGGAAATGCGAGGGTGTTGCTCAGGACTTTCGGAAATGTAATACATCCAAACGAGGAACCAAAGAATGCCCAACACGCCAAAAACGTGGAAAACACTTGGCCAGCCCCCACTCCAGCCATACTGACACAAAAGCCCTGAGATAGGCAATGCTAGTACCGTCCCGAACTGTGAACCTGAAATTTTAGAAAATAAATTGTTTAAATCCATCAAAGTAATGATCTCTATGAATAAAAACAATAACATTTTATGCGAAATTTCAAGAATTAGCCAATTGCTTTTGACAGTAATGTAGGCGATACCATAGGCTATGAATTCTACGCTTTTTTCGAATTCACGCGAATTCTCTATTTTTTTTGGAAAACTTGCAATTTACACAGCTCCATAATCGATATTTATTAATTCATTTTTCTCGTTGAAAATTGGCAATATTTGAAAAAAAACTTCTGACAGTAATATTGATGTCAATGAATAATCGAATAACCAACTTGCAATACAGTGCTGGTGAGTTGTTCAGAATTTTCGAAAGATATTTTGGATTCTTATTTTCTTAATGGAAAATTGGAGTGTTACCTGCGAATATAAAAGTGACTAGTTTGCTGCGTTCTAGTGGCGGAGCCCATTTGGCAATCATAGTATTCATAGCTGGGAATGTAACTCCCTAAGAAAAGCAACGAAATATTACTTTGCGACTTTTTTTCGTTGGATTTTTTCGTTTCGTTTTTTTCGTTGGATTTTACATAAATTGTTAAGCGTTTAAGCAAAATTTTTGAATAAAATACCTCTCCTAAACCTTCTAGGACTCGACAAAGGATGAGCAAGTTGTCGTGGATACGTAACGCCCATGGTGTTAGCAAAGTAAAGACGGCAGTGACTAGCATTCCATATCCCAGCAAGTATTTGCCTCCAAAACGCTCCGAAAGGAGACCTCCAGGGATTTGGGTGACTACATAACCCCAAAAAAATGACCCTAAGATGATGCCTTGTTGGTATTCATCCCACTCAAATTCTCCATCCTAAAAATAACCAGAAAAGGAAGTATTAAAGGTCATATTTTTCTTTGAATTCTTTAAATTTTTGTAGAAAGAAGAGATATAACTTTACTGGTTCGTGGAAAGTTGCGTTTAGATGCCAATCTGAGTCTGGACAAACATCAGTGGAGGATTGATTTGTCTTCGGAAGAGCTGTGTTGTTGACCATGGCTACAATTGCCACGGATAAATTAACTCGCATGGCGTAAACATTGGCAAAACCCAAAAATCCCAATAACGCGAAAACGTGGCGTGTTCCAAACCATTCTATAAATTAAAGTATTAGCTTCACACTAAATAAATAAATTTTGTTAAAACTTCTATAATTCAGGGATTAATCTTAATGTAAATTAAAGTAAATAAACAAAACACAAATTAAATTAAATGATTCGACTTTTTTTTTATTTTACCTGGCTTGGATTTATCGATTAAAGCACTACTTTCCTCCTTCTCGTTAATTAAGTAACCACCCTGCATAACTCAATGTTATTAGAAAGCACACTGCCCTAAACTAAACTAATAAAATGACCGCTAATAACAAGGAAACTGACGTGTTTTTACGCCCCCCGTTGTTGTTTCGCCATTTTCAGTTTATTTTCCCGCGCCGACGCTTAGAGCTCCAATTTCAAAATTTCATTACTCCTTACTTTTAGAATTAAATTTAGAGGATTTAAGCTTAGCACATAATCTGTAAGTAATTCAAAGGAAAAATATAACGTAATAGACCATGGAAAAAAACTCGTGAAGAATTTTTTAGTAGATGGAGAACCTATAATTATAATCGAAATAAAAATCAACTCATCAAACGTAAACTAAATCAATCAAGAATTCAAGACTTTAGCACTAAAGTTTGGCGAGTTTTGCATTGTTAATCTCGAATATGTGGATTATTTTGCTATGTTAAATTATTCATAATATCAGGGATACTGCGGCGCAGTTCAACTTCAATCCGACATACCTTGAACCCGCAATAAATTAATTAAATACATTAAAATATAATTTTAAATGTCCATGTGTGTGTTACTTAAATCTGAAGAGGTTGTGGAAGACTTCGTTTCTTTTTCACCCAATATTATGGGAAGTTCCATCTTTTCGTAACTTAAAGTATTGTAACGATTCAAGGTAAAAAGGCTACTGCGAGCATGTCGAAGAAACGGGTGTAAGGAAACCTCAGTGGTCCTTTGTTTACCCGTGGGATTAATTATTAAAGCCTGCTTACTTTGAACCATTTTATAGGCCTCCTGTCTAAAACTTCTAGAAAGTGGAATCCTTATAATAATAATTGAATCCGTTTACATTCTGAGGTGTACTTTCTGTGTCCTCCAGCTCAGAGTAAATACGGATTCCATACTTTCTAGAAGTTGGGTTTGGTTTTAGACATGAGGCCACAAAACGGCGAGCCGGTTTTGAAATCAGCAAGCATTGATTAATCCCATGGGAAAGGATTAGACCACTGAGGTTTCCCTATAGCCGTTTTTTTCGACATGATTTTCCAAAAACCCCTCTGAAACCTACCTTTACCAACGTTTGAACAACGTTTGGCAACGTTGGCTGTATAGGTAGGGAGTTTTAGAGGGGGTTTCGTGCGCTTATACAGCTGCTAAAAATGAGAGGAACGCCACAGTACTGAACAACTTTGTATTTTACATCTAGTCATAGCTGACCTTCATGTTCCAGTAATTTAGGTGGTTCTTTAACACCTGCCTTGACGTCCCATTCCGCTAACCCGCAATCATGGTACTGGCAATCAGGAGTGTGGTCCTGGAGAGTACTATACATTGCTTATAGTTCACTGGACAAAACAAAGATGGCGTCGAATGTACGTCCAAATGATGTTGACTGATGTCTGGCAAAGTGCTTACTCTGCGTAATTCAACAGATAAATAACCTTGGAACCAACGAACACATTGGCAATAAATTCAAATTTGCACTCTGTTTATTGTTGTTAATATTAGTACAGAAATTTCTTGGCCGTTTAACGCACAAAAATGCTTACAGTTGACTACCAATGATACGATACAATACGTCTTGACCAGAAACCAACAATTAAACGTCATTGATTTGACCTTTCCAGCAACTTTCGCCAAATAAAAACAGAAACGAGAACTATAAATGCCTTTAATTGGAACTTACTTGTTTCTATTCTTCCACAAGCAAATTGTCTGGACCTTCAATCACTTCCGAATCATCCTCCAAGATGTCGCCAGTTATCAGGTCTTCGAGTTTGGATTCTTCAGCTGCGTCGTCGTCACTAGTTTCCGATTTCTCTTCAGATTCGGGCTTGTCGTCTTCATTATCATTATTAATTTCGGGTTCATCACCGTCAATTTCTTCTTCTTTAGTTTCAGGCTCGTCTAAACTTTCTTCCGAAGGATCTTCTGCTGCTACAGGGACGAGAGTCTCCTCCAATTTCAATTCGGGTTTAGTCAACTCGGGCAATTCGGGCAACGCTGGCATGGGTTGGGTTTCATCTCCATTGTTTAAAGACGATATGGGCAAAGAAGGCCACATCTTACTTCCACCGCGACGTTTGTTAGCTGGCGCCAAGGGTAATTGGTTCACATCCACCACATTAATAGGCTCTATAATCAAAGCGTCCTCGTCAGACTGGTCTTCATCGTCATCTTCTTCGCTGATATCTGCAAAAAGCTTAGCTGGAAACGTTTCCATAGGAGTATCCACCGCCAAAGCGCTAAATTGGGTCCAACCGCGACGATTGTTAGCATTAAACAACCTCTCAAGTCGTTGAACGCCATCTTCCTTCGCTTCTTGGGTCTAAAGTGGCAGTCCAAAGTGGAAGTAAAAATTAACGCTCGGAATCATGTGTGACATTGACTATTCTTTCAGATTCTATTTTTTCCAATTGAATGCTTAATCCGTTTAATAAGCTTCTAACAAGCTTCTATTCAATTTACTCCAACCGCAAATACTGTTAAAAATATTTTCTTTATAGACAAATTAACTGAATCTTGTTGATAACTTTATATGCTCATAAACTATTAAAATCGTTTTAAATATCCAAAGAATTCTAAGTTAAATTTGCTCTATGTTATACTAACTACAATAATAATTTCATAACAAATTGATACAAAAGTATCTTCCGAAAAATGGAGGCAGGAAGTGATGATGTCACTTACTTTTTGGCGGGAAGCCATGAACTGGAGTTCTTTTTGCATGCGATGTAAGCGTTGGTTTTGGAACTCCAATTGATCTTTCAATTCTTCGATTTCTTTGGCCTGGGAACTTAATTTCTGTTGAGCAGACTGGGGCAGCAGTTCCCCTTCGGCAGGAGATGACGCATGGTTGCTCAAAATGAGAACAAACAAAACGGAGCAGGTAATCAACGCCACAACGCCCAAAATGACCCCAGCATAGGTGCACCAACGGATATACGCAGCTTTCTTGGCCTTTTTCTGTCCCACAAATTCGGCGTCAAAGGAATTGGTCGTATTGGTCGAGGAAGCTGCTGACAGAGGATATTGAGGCAGATACTTCACACGGGACTTCATAATGGTTAATTTCTTCTAAACTCAAAAACACTTGTTCGCTACTTTTGGGCCAATTCGATATTGACTCACGAAATTAAACGTATCCAACTTGTGGCAGAATTCTATACTTGTCTGCCCTCGGGGGATGATAAGGCTGCTTTGGTTTTAAGCTTGTGTATGTGTGTGCGTCTATGTTAGCTAGCGAGATGATTATCAAGGAAAAGGAACAAATAAAAACGGAATGAAGGGAACGCCAAAGCAAACTCTCTGATAACGAGATAAGCACCATGCACCAGCACAGCTCCAAATTCCTGCCGGAGAGCTGCGATTGCAATTTAACCCTTATCACTGCAACCGAAACATCTGAATCAATTTTCGCATGGACAAATTTTAACCAAACGATGCAAAGATAAAGAAATGGAATTCAATTCTTTTGTATACGCGAAGAATTCAACTCTATTGCTTTAAAATTTGGACATGACGGTGGGACAAAATTACAAAAAATGGAATAAATATGTGTTTTGTCTATTCTCAGGAGAGATTCTTAAATTTTCCCTTATACTTTTAATAGACTCGTAATAGAAGCATGAGGACTAGGAACAGGAAAATAAATAGCTTTTTGTTTTCCGAAAAAGAGGCCTTGGAATGTGCGTAGACGCCCCTTTTTTCCTTCCCAACTAGAAACGAAAGAACCCTGAGCCTGAACAGCAATGTTTGATAGTTAATCCGACTTATGGCGCAAACTGGAACTTCAAACTCAAAAATCTAAAAACCGTACCACAAAACAACAGCAGTGACACACTTTGTTCACTTCTAAAATTATTTGCATGCGGAAGCACTGTTTGTCCTACAAAATAGAAAAATACAAACATTAGCACATTTACGAACCAAATATTCAAAGCTTACTTTAATGCTAAGGTTTTGCACCACGAATTATTTCGCCTAAAAAAAGAGGATTAATACCACGCAATACCTTCTTTACAAATGTACCTTAATGCCAATGGCAGTTTTACATCAAGGGAAATTTTATTCATGCGCCTAAAGTTAAGAAATTCACAAAAGAAAAATGTTGAAAATTTAAGAAAATCAAAATACTTTTTACTTGACCGCAATTAAAGCGAAATCTAACCTTATAACTGGATAATAGGCGTGTTTACAGCAACAGGTAGAAGATCATGTATGCGTTCATCCTGCTCGCGCGCTTGCGAACTCCAATTGCCTGACGCATGCGCGGTAACATCCGCCAATCGCGTCATTTTAACGGCTGCACCCTTTAGTTTCCTCGGATCCAAGTTTGCGCCGATACTTTGGACGCCTTTCGCCAGTTTACTGCCTACGACCATCTTCTTCGCGTTAGCTAGGGCCACGCCCCCTAAATTGAACCCCTTTTTGAAGCTCAAAACATTGCTTTTCCCCAATGTAAACAAGTTGGAGGGCGTGGCTTGGCGGCTCGGGGCAGGGCTAGTGATACTACCTTTCGGATTGGCTTGAAATCCTTGGAGTGCACCTTCGCTGTGCGAATTTTTGAAACTCAGATTCGGCAAATCGCATTCGGATGAAGAACGTTTGTCTCCTTTAGCTACACCCAGGAACAAGTTCCCGCCCTCTTGCAAGCTACTCGCGTTACTCTCTGCTTGGCTGCCGATCGTTTCGGAGGAATGTGACCACTGCTTCGTGGTTCTGCGCAGGTTGACAACCGCGCCTGCGTCATCGTCATCTAAATCTGCTCCGTTGATCAAAATCTCCGGAGTGGGAGATCTTTGACTGTGGTTACACCCTGGAGGCGGAGCTAGGCTCGAAGAAGTAGGTTTAGATACCGGCCACAAGATGGCAGTGCAACTGCGCCTGCGCAGAAGGTTTGATTTGCGTACGTGTTTGATTTGCACTGCTAAAATGCCGCAAACCGGGAGAAAACCTTCCGAGATTGACAGTAAGGATGTAGAATGGACTTGGTGGGGTAAAATTGCCTTTAAAGGGCAAGCAACTGGCGCTTCGACCTCGTCAGAGGATTCGTTATCGGATTCCGTGTTGGAGGAGGACGAAGGAATGCGGAAAGTTAAAGTTAACGCTTTTTGATGTGCACGCGCTTGTCTTTTGTTCTGCGCGGTTTGCAATGTGGCCACCAAATCGGGAGGAAGGGGTAGCCCTAGGGTTAAATCGATAGCTAGCTGCCTGAAGGCGTCTTTGAATCGATTCACATAAAATCTGCCAAAGAAAACCCCCCAAAAGCCTTAGAAATGCTGATGATGTAAAAGCGCGGGAAAAACAAAAAGGCGGGAAATTTGAAAATTGCCGAGAACATACGCCGCAACCGAACTTGACGAAATTTAGGCGGGAAATTTGAAATATGGCGGGGAAAACTTACCGATTAGCGGAGTAGACGCCGTCTTTGACCATTCCAGCGAATTTGCGTTGGCCAGTACGTGTAAAATCGCCTTTCAGGGCGTTAGTTCCTGCGTATTGACGACTTAAAATATCGCCATTGTTGGCCCACAGTGACTGCAAGGCGGAATTCAGTAATGGACCTAACGGAGCTTCATTTAGTGAAACGCCCACTCCTAGCTTGGGTAGCTGCCTTTCCAAAACTAGTTTTCCCAACGCGGTCTGTCAAATAACGAATAAATTTAAATAATAATAAGACTGAAGTCGAAGAAAAACGGTTCTTTACTTGAACAACGTTGGTACGGTCTAAACAATCCATACAATTCACACGGACGACGCCCTTTTGGATGCAGATATTGCCTTTAGCGTCCCGCCAGGTGAATCCATAGTCTCGCACGACTTCTTCAAGGGCATCTGTTAACTTGGACAGTTTCTCAAAGTTCAGTTTGCCACATTGCTGATGGAAATCGAAGGCGACATACGCCAAACGCGGAGAATCGTATCGCAGTACGTGTTCCAAGAAACTACGGCCGATCAGACGCTCCGGACCCGTATCGGATACCAAGTTAACAACTGCAAGTCGACTATAGAAGGCTAATTCACGATCCAAATGCAATGCGAAGGCCAATTGCGTCTCTCCCACATCTTTATTAAAAAAAATAAATTAAAAAAAATTCGCTAAAAAATTATCATCCCCCAACTCCAAATTCGAAGGTAGCCAATCGTTCTTACTGCATATTATCTGTCTAGTTTATTTTTTTTTCAATAATATAGGATCAAATTTACCGCGATCCAAAGTGGGGGTGGGGCTATATTTAATGCCGGCCGTTTGGCTCCAAAACACGGGTATCGATCCACGTAATTGGACCCATGACAAAACATGATGTCCCCAGGCTAAAATCTGCTCCGTTTCGACATGGTTGGCCACGTGACCGTCTTCGTCCACGCCCCTTCTTAAATACCGAGTTCCCGCCCTTCCGACATTGCGTCGACTGATCAATGCGAGGATCAAGGGCTTGCAGGGGCCTGTTGGTAGCACGGGACTACAGGGCGGAATATTAATCTACGATTCCATAAAGAATTTAGATTTTATTTAATAAAATTGCGAGTTTTGGGAACATAATTCAACTTACTTCTTCTATTTGGATATACCCTTGGATAATAGGTTGGATCCAGGTGTCGACAAGGGGACTATCTTGGGTTGTGAGATCTTTTAGCCACGTGGCATTCCAGAAATAGCGACTATCCGCTCTTCGCCAAACGGGAATGCTTGAATGGACGTTAATTTGTTCGTTAGCTAATGCTAATCTTTGTAGAGAGTGAGTTAAGAGCCCGTTGGGAGAGAAATAGAAGGAATCGGTGCCGTTAAACAGGCGACATACCTCTTCTAGTAGTCTTTGCTCGGTTCTGTCCACGAACCCGACCTGAAATGGGTATAAAAACGGCTTAAATGTGTTTATATAAAACGGTTACTTTCATAATTGTGATCTATATAAAAAAAACCATTAAAGTAGCTTTCTTAATACACCAAAATAATTACTGTGAGACTATTACTTGAATTTTAACTGAATTGTCAACTTTCCGGTACATAACGGATCGGTTCCGGATTGAGCCGCCTAAGGCGGGCTGCAGGAACCGGAACCGCAGAACCTTAAAAACTTATATACTCACTAAAACATTAATCATTTCAGCTAAAAAGCCCATTTTTACTACAAACTTGGCTGATATACCACACAATCTAAATATCTAGTTCTAATTTCTATCTATGGCAAACTGAAAGGGCTACGAGTTTGTAAACATTGTCCCAATGCATTTCTTATGGGAGCTTCAGGACTAAACGAAAACAAATATCTCGGTTATCACTCAAAGACAACATAGGAACGCTGATGACAGACATATCAGCTAAAAACTACTCTACAACATATATATTTTGTTCTGGAATAAAGTTTAAAAAAATAAGTTTTTAGAGCGGATGACTCACTTGGCCTGTAGCTAAGGCTGCGGCTTTCTCTGTGGTACTTTTGATCGTTCTCGTGGCGGATTTTAACGTGCCCCAGGTTCTATGCAAGCTCCGGGCACTGCCGAAGTCGTAAGCGGAATGTTTTTGACAAGGAAGGAGATCTAATGGCCAAGGCGATGCTTCCAAGCTGAGCGAAATCAAAGCGACTTGGGTAATTTTATAAATCATGGCATTTTGGCCAGGTAAGTTGCCTACGGCTGCACATCTTTCAACGACTAGTAATTGTGATGACTCGGATTCTAAGTCAAAACCACCAATTAACTTTGAAATAGGTAATTTTGAACTTAAATCACCTGGAAAGCATTTAAATTTGCCAATAATGCCATAAACTAAGCCAATACATCTCGGATCGTTGGCAGCGGTCAAATCCCAGTCTAAATTAAATTTATTTAATTATTATATTTAAAATGTTAATTAGGATATTTTTTTTACCGCTACGGCATTCTAATTTTCCAGTTTTTCGACAACACCATAAACTATGTTCTTGTTTATGGAAAATGTAATAGTCGTCCGTTTCCAAAATCTCAATATCAGGTAGTTGATCCATAGCTTACAGCGTTAACGTGTAGTATCAAATAGATCTTAATTATCGCGGCTTTACCGAAATTCCACACTACGTTCACTAATTACTGTTTTGGTGTAGCTCTCTTTGTTGACTAATCGTTGTGCACTGCAAAGCAGAGGCGTGACCGGAGTAGTAATCGATCTATACTTGTCATTCCTACAACCTTCCGATTTTTCGGGATCGATATCTAGCTCACGCTGCACATTACACTGCTTTGACACAAAACAAATCGTGAATTTCGCTTAAAACACGCTTTCCAAGTAAATTAAGATGCCAAAAGTGCGTACCAGGACCAGGAAGCCTCCTCCAGAAGGTTGGGAGCTCATTGAACCCACTTTGGAAGAATTAGAGCAGAAAATGCGTGAAGGTAAAACCATTAATTATTAAATTTGGGAAGATTTGCTCTAAAAATTTAATAAAAATATTTTTGCACTTAACTAGCTGAAACCGAAACACATGAAGGGAAACGTGTTGTTGAATCACTCTGGCCCATCTTTAAGATCCATCACCAGAAATCTCGGTACATTTACGACCTATATCATCGTCGTAAAGCCATCAGCAAAGGTATATTCAAAGCAAATTCACGAAATAAGGGTGATTTGAAGCCTTAATCTCGTTCATTAGAGCTCTACGACTACTGCATACGTGAGAATATCGCAGACCAGAACTTGATAGCTAAATGGAAAAAGCAAGGTTACGAGAATTTGTGCTGCCTACGTTGCATTCAAACCAGAGACACGAATTTCGCAACGAATTGCATCTGCCGCGTTCCCAAAAGCAAACTTGAAGAAGTAAGTAACTTTCTTATAACTTCGTTGTACACTAAGGAATTCCTGATACGTCTAACGTTTAATCTCAAGTTTCTTTTAAAGTTCTGATTTCTACGGAATTTTCGATGATTATTTATAGATGTTTTGGATATTTTTAGGAATTGAGTCCACTAATTTTCTAATTCTGTTATTTTTGGTTTAGGGTCGTATAGTGGAATGTGTCCACTGCGGTTGTCGTGGTTGCTCGGGCTAAAATTTGACCATTTTCCATTTTTTTTCTTTTTTAAGTTAAATTTCAATTGTAAGGTTTTTGGACGAAGAAAATAAAAAATTTTCCCTCATTTATTCCACTTTTACTTTCACGCTCTCCACACTCAGATTCAACGCAAAATAAACGCTCAATGTAGGACAGTGTAACCTCCAATCCACACTCAAACGTTTGTCTTCAGTGCTAATAAGCACTCTTAGCAGCGAATTCTCCAAATCGTCTGACACTTTCTCTAAAACGAAGCTCACCTGACTGGTTTTCCACAAAGGAACTGCTAGACCGATCACCTCAACGCCGTTAACCAAAACCGAACCTTTTAAAAACGTTACAATATAATTTTGTTCAAACTAATCCATAATTTTCCGATTGTTACCTAAAGCGGTCAGAAATAACGTTCCTGGCTGTATCAATCCTCCTCCTTGAACCCATTGCTCCACCAATCCTATACCATCGCCTTCTGCTAACTTCCCCTCTCCAAAAAACTTTGTAAAAATATAAACAAATTATGACATACGCAAAATTTCAATAAAAAAGAGTTCAATTTGTACTCGAAAAGTAATCTCGCAACCCGGTTGCAGTTGAGGTGAGGATGAATACAAGTAGGCGGGGCCAGAACCTGTCCTACTGGCCAATGTACAATCTTCTTCTAATAGATACGTTTCAAAACAGGGCGAAAACCCTGAAAGAATCACACAAAACACCTTTTTTATTATTTAAAACTAGATTTATAATTATATCATTATTTATTTGATGTATTTTAGCAAATTAATTAGATATAAAAGACATTACGATATAAAGGTAAGCTAGTGCAGGAAGCTATGGGTGTAGACGGCGGTCCCCAGATTTCATCATTTTCTTTTTTGGCAAAAACGCGAAACGTGCATAGAACGCCCGGTAGGAGGGGCTTAACGATAAACTCGTTAGATGACCCCACATACGTTTCTTGCCAAGCTTCTTCGCCTGCTTTCTGCATTTCTAAACGGAAAGTAAAAACCGACGTTTCTTCTAATAAACTCTCGTTGTCATGTTCCAGCATTTGCCATTGGAGAAATAAGGCGCCTGGACGCTCTGCGATCGTAGTTAAATGAAAGGGACTTAACTTTCCTACTTTCCCAAACTGTTCTATGACTGATGTGATTTGATCGAGGGAGCTAAGGCTCAAATTTGTCGTAATAAACGACGTATCGTTGAATTGCGTGGAAGGTAACGAAAAATTGAGTAAAGAAGCTCTCGTTTGCCGATTAATGGCATTGGGAGCATCAGCGTCTTGAAGTAGACCTCGACAGACTTTGCTGCGTATTTCTAGCAATTTCTTTTGCGCTTTGATGGGTTTAAGTGTTTTGGAGCGCAATTTGCACACTTGGGACTTTAATTCGTCCCTTCGGCGACTCACTGAGCGGATTAAAACGCCCAAAACCTTGTCTAATGCATCGTCTATGTCCAGTAACGCTTTGTTGGTGGATTCTGTGACCTACGTGAACAGAAAAACTTAATTTCGCTTGTAAAGATAATTTTGATGAATTTTAAAACGGATGTTCACTTGTTTTTCAGCTTCAGAAGCGGCTTGGAAACGTTCCTCTAGTTGCGTGACATAATTTCTAACGTTTTCTACAGAGTTGTCCACTACATTTGGACTAAGAACAATTATTTACTGATTATAAAACTGTTTTACGAGAAAATATTAGATTTTTACGGTTCTGGAAGGGGTTGAACTAGGTAAACGCACTCCATTGGTAGGATGTCGGCAAGGGGCGGGACTGATTGTGACGCCAACTTTGACTTTTTGGCCGTTGACGGAGAGCAGTACCTTTTAGTTTCCTTGTCCATGCATATTGAGCAATACTGGACCCAATCAACTACGTCTTTGACCATACTACGCCAATAAAAGTGGGCTTCGATGCGTTCTAACGTTTTCTTTTGACCACAGTGTAGAACGGCACCTTCTGGAGCGTGGCAATCCTTAAATATGCGCTTTTTGCTGTCGTCATCCAGGACTACCAAGCGCTGTTTTTGTTTATCTCGGCCCACATAATACAATTGGTTGTTGATGAGCGCAAAATTAGTCGCAGCTTTGCGTAAGGTTCTTTTCTGATTTGCCTTCATGCCTGGTAAATACATTCCGGAAGTTAGGAACAGCGAAATGTTCGCAAAAGACGTAGTCTTCTCGTTCTCTTCAAGCTTCATGTCGTCCAGTAAAGGGGCGGGGCTTAGGGTTTCGAGCATGGGTAGTTCTTCACCCATGTTTTGGGTCCCTAAACAATAATACTATGAAATGAAAATACGAACTTCTGACTAAATTAACGCTAGAATCAGGTAAAAATTATTCACTTACTACATATTACTAAGTAAATAATTTTTGGAATGAGTTTTCACAGTAATGGGGAAGAAGTAACGGAATTATCTGAGACTTGGGAGAGTGGAAAATTTGTTCCGCGTCTAGATAAGGTCCGCCATGACAGGAGGTGGGACAGCGTTTGGCAACAGACGCACGAGTTTACGCCATATGAGTATCGGTACCCTTCCCGAGGGTTCCGAGCCCTTTGCAAACCGCTGCAGGATCGCTGATAGCTGACGTTAGGCGTTCGGCGCGCTTTCAAATTCAAACATAAATGTAAACAATCGAAAAACAAATTTTAGTAAAACAGCGAAATAGTTGACCGAAAATACTATAAAACCTATTCCCAGAACACAGGAGTTAAAAAAAACTTTAAAATATAGAAGTAAATGAATTACAAACAATCCTTTGATTTGAAGCAAACTAAAGTGAAATATATATTTACTCATTCCCACAAACACTTTAAATTATCAAGTTCAGCAACACAGACGAATTATTCATTTTTCTCCACTTTCCTTTAAAAGGTTACAAATTAACACAACCTGGCAGTGAACCAGTTCACAATTAGCCACATTCTTTGATTAAAACATATACAGTACTTAATTGGAACTTAACAACACACTCAATTGTTCTCGAGTGTCATCTGGATTTCTAACAGTATGACCAATCGTCCTAGCATCGCTACAAATTTCATAATCGTTGCCCCCTGGCGCAGTTTTATCACCAAAGAAATGGATATCCCTAAAACCGTCTTTCTCAACGTATCTCAGCGCGTACGTTTTATCCCAACCTTGGGGAAAGACGTCAAAACTAATCTGTCCGCCTGTACTGAACACGAGACCCAAGTCGGAAAATTCTTCGCGTAATTTGGTGACGAATTTCTGTCGTACGCCGTGGATTTCGTCATAGGCAGCGAAAGCGTCTCGCTCAGCTTGAGTGCAACTCCGACCGACAGGGCAAACGTTGATCAAACCGTTTCGGAATTCGATAAAAGTGCCTCTCTTGATGGGTAAAGTGATATCGGACATGTATTTGAGCGCGTAGTTGATAAAACGTTGCAGTTTTTCTTCACCAACGTGGGCTTGGATACTCTACAGTTCCATATTATAATTATCAATAATTTTGTATTAAACAATTTGCAGTAATAATTTCTAAGAGATTTTAAATAAATTTTTTAGAGCTTTACCATTTGGCCAATGAGTTCTCCATTTTTATAAGCGACAAGACCGTTCTCGGCGAAAACATAGTCGTATTTCTTGATTACTAAGGGAACATCAGGTAAATTACGAGATTAAAATGGTAATTGAGGGGTTTTACCATCCATTCCGCCCATTTGCTCGGCAATTTTGGATAAATCCGAGCCTCCAACGATTCCCGTTGTTACTTTGGGTTTCACTTCGTGAAGCAGGAATTCTTCCATGTCTGACGTAATTTTCTAAGCAAATTTAAGCGCGATATTTTAGATCGTAATTTTAACAAATTCATACAATTTGCAAACCTGGCGTGGTGCGGTCAGAGTTCCGTCTACGTCAAATAAGCACAGGATTTCGGACCTAGAAGTCATTTTTTTCACAGTTTTACACTACTTTAACCAACCCAAGAGCAAGACTAGTTAACGGAATGAATGATGAGTCTAATAATCACGTTCAACGTGTCAACATTAAGATAGGGAACATTTTCAGCGTACTTTAATCCAAAAATGGAACACCTACGCCATCTGTTAGTATTCGAAATAACCACCCACTTAAGCAGGAAACGGACGGGCGAGCGAATGGTGAAGCGGCTCTGGTAAGCGGATCGCAAGACGAATCTGGTATCGAATCGAAAATTTCGTATGGGTTTGTTTGGTGCTTTCGTTTGAATGACCAAAAATCCTTATTTTTCTTGCTTTTAGTAGTGTATAATACCTATTTTGAAACTTTCAAAATGGAGAAGATAATATCTGATGTAGTTGGCGTGAAATTTGACATGGAAACAGCATTGGAACAACAGTTAGGCGCTATAAATTTGCCTTTCCCTGGCATGGACAGTACGAAATTTTCTCTTTCTCTTCCGAATGTCTTGTTCTTTTAGTATTCTTTCTCATTAACTTTCTTCATCGTCTTATCTCATCTTCTGTTCACAATCTAAACTACAAATAATTCCGTTTTTCCTACATTTTAGTAGATTCTGTGCCAACTTTAATAATAAAAGGAGACATTTAATTATTTTCAATTATTTTAGAGTCGACCGCCAGCGTTTGTGTACCGTATAGTAGAGGACAATGTCCGCGAGGGCCTTACTGTCCTTACCGTCACATTAGAGGCGATCGAACTATCGTATGCAAGCATTGGCTCCGCGGTCTTTGCAAAAAGGGCGATCAGTGCGAGTTCTTACACGAATACGACATGACCAAGATGCCTGAATGTTACTTTTACGCTAGATTCAGTAAAATCTCCAAATCAAATTCAAAATATTTCCCATATTCTCTTCACGTTTAATCAACTTTCCCATTCTAGACGCTTGCCACAACAAAGAATGCCCGTTTTTACACATTGATCCAGAGTCGAAAATCCGAGATTGTCCATGGTACGACCGAGGATTTTGTCGTCACGGTCCCACATGTCGTCACCGTCACGTACGACGCGTTTTGTGCATGAATTACGCCTCCGGATTCTGCCCTGAAGGCCCAGGTTGCAAATTCATGCAGTAATTTCATTCCAAAGTAGTTTTTCTCTTTTTTAACGACATCTTTCTTTAGTCCTCGGTTTGAATTACCTCCAATGCCGGAGGATATGAAACAAGGCGGCAAGAAATCCGTCATAGTCTGCCATTACTGCGGCGAATCGGGTCATAAAGCGTTACAATGCCCCAAAATGCCGGGCGAAGCTCGTGAAGTGCTCATGCGACCCCATGAAATGCTCCCTAACATGAACAAATACGGTTCGCATGGCGGAAACGAAGGACCAAACCATAACATGGACCACCGAGGTCGAGGCGATCGAGGTGAAAGAGGACCACCTCGACCTTTAGAAGAAGTCACATGCTTTAAAGTAAGCGTAGTTTTCATTAACGTCCTTACGTTCCCTAATTTACTCCTTTAATCCTTTTAAAACGCTATACTTGAACTTTTGAACTCGAATTTATTTAACTTTCTAGCGTTAAACAAATATTTTTATCGTTCTTTAGCTTTAAAAAGCATTCAACTGCTGTTTAAACCCGTTTCACGCTTAATTGTTTTATTTATTGTTCATTTTTTGCAGTGTGGCGACAAAGGTCATTACGCAAATAAGTGTCCCAAAGGTCACTTAGCGTTTTTAAGCCAAGGCGGCGGAGGTCCACGACGATAATTCGCTTTTGTTTAACCGAAATTTTTGTATTCGTTCCGGTCATTACACAATTACATAAAAGAATGCAGTTTTTGAATATTTGTACAAAATCTATAGTAAGAAAAAAAAATGAAAAAGAAACTTTCTACTGTTTCTTCCAGGAGTAAAACATCTCCAACGGTAGATTATTCTTGCAATATTTCTCATTGACCTCTTCCAGAGTCTGCATCCCATTCAGTAGCAAGTATTGGCCCACACTGGGCGCAATATGGATGCAAAAGTTGGTTAAACAATCCGGTACTTCGGACTCCAAGTCGAGCGTCAATCGCATCGCCAAATACTTGCTCAAGTGATCAACTAGAAGGGTACAAAGTGGAGAAATTCCCCAAAAATTAAGAAAAAAATTATATATATTCTTGTTATAAATAATTACTTGTAGCGTTGCCAGTAGTTTTGAGAAAGCGAACAGAATTCTCTTTGAGCGCTTTAATGAGCTCGTTGTCCGGTGCCATTTCAATGGGATGAGGTTTAAACACCAATTCGATTTCGTTGTGATCCGAAGGCCCTTCGCCGTCATTGGTCGTTTCGGCGCCGGAATTGGACTCGTTTTCCGAATGAATGACGAGCGACTTTTTCTTGAAGGACGCTTGGGAAGTGCTGCCGGTTTCGCTGGGTGTTGGGGTGGAAGGAGCGCTTACGTTAGGCGTTGTGGCGTGCGAATTGGGAGTTTCAGGTTCGGCTATGCTTTTGCGGGATCTTTGAGTCCGGTTTTGGTTTTGGAGCTTGATTCCTTCTTCTATGGAGCTCATGAGGGATTGGGAATGCGACTTGTTGAGTTTAGCGAGGACTCGCTCTTGGTGGGCTTCGTATTCGTCTCGGCTGGGGTAGATTTTGGCGATGAGCATGTCGAAGTTGGGATCCGGCCGCAAGGAGCGCTTCGAGACGAGCTTTTTGCGACAAGTAGGGCATTCTTTGTTGCCTGAACGCAAGGCGGTTATGATACAATCGGAGCAGAACCGGTGAAGGCATTCTTTTGTAGTCATAGTGTTTTTTAGCATGTCTAAACAGATGGGACACATTAATTCAGAGTGCAAACTGCGCGGAGAAACGGCGATCTCCGTGTTGTCTGTGATAGCTTCTTGCGGCGTACGGTGCAACTCGTAGAGTGAAAGCTCCCAAGTTTTATTAACGCTAGGTTCGGCAGTCATTTTGTGGAACTTATTTTGAGATTTTGAAAGGGACGTGAAAGAGCGTCCCAACGCATCACAATACTAGCAAAACAAAACATGTATACGGCTAAGGACTGAATGACGGGCTGAACGTTTTGAACCACGGACAGTGTTCGAAATGCTTCCCATTCGTGGTTCGGATTGAGTCTGAGTAATCTGTCAAGGAATCAAGAGAATTTCGAGTTCAAAAAGTCGCTGCTTAGGTTAGGTTAGGTAATTAACTTGATTTTTGGCAGTTGCCTGCTGTCAAAAGAATTAGCGGGAAGGAAAATAATTAATGAATTTCGTTTGCACTGAGCGTTTTTCAACCGTTCTGACAATGTACGAATCAATTTATCTTGTGGAATATAAAGTGATTCTCTTGGGCTGCTGGTGTTTTTCATGCGTTACCGCACGGCACCACTGGTGTTCACTATAATCGAAGATAAAATGTCTGGCGACCATTGGTCCGTTACAATTATATTTGTGAAAGCTAAAAGAGTAACAGGAAGTATAAATTATTAAATAATAATAATTACTAACAGAAACTAATCAATAGAGTAGCCTTCCTCATATGTAATATATACGAACTTGATAGCTGATACTGTACTATTGACCAGTTCAATAAATGTAAGAAGCGC
The DNA here is from genome assembly GCA_003724045.1 of Lepidurus arcticus. Taxonomy (NCBI): domain Eukaryota; kingdom Metazoa; phylum Arthropoda; class Branchiopoda; order Notostraca; family Triopsidae; genus Lepidurus; species Lepidurus arcticus. Next base: position 4,234 of record RJJA01000409.1, on the reverse strand, counting down.
TACTGGAGACGAGCTAGTTTTTTTTCTCTTAGTTGCTCTATACGCACATGTAGAGACATAAACATATCAGGTATCCTGCGACTAATTGATTAGACGATTCAGTTATTCGTCGTCTATAACGATCATCTGTAAGCATAAGAACATCTCTACGGCCATAAGAATGTCAGAAATCGAATCCGCTTAGAATCAAGCCGAAATTCAAACCGAAGCCTTCCCGCCTTAAGCCACGCCTCTAAACAGTAGGAACTACACAAAAGCTCTACCATACAAATCCTAACAGCTACGTATCTTTCTTACCGTTGGACTCATACAATATCAGATATCTTTAAGCTAATTTAAAATGCATTCAAATTTCGCAGAATAACTTCGAAAAACCACAAAAGCTTTCAACATCCTTGATTAGGTCTCATTCCCGTCTCAAAATAACTTGGAAACTTCTTCTCTAGTTTCAAAATTCACCCAAAACAACCCCTCCAAGTTTGGTTAAGCACCTCCCACTTTAACCCTATAGCCTCCATTAGGAACCCTTCTTAGTCATTCGTCATCCCCAAACGAGCGACTTTGGGATGCCGGGAATGTTCCCAACTCGCTTTTTCTGATGGAAGGGCGTGTACGGTGAGCTCGTGCCAAGAAATTCCTGCCGGAAAAACGACGTTGGTTCTCTTCTCGTGTAGCATTAAGGTCCCCCTTCCTTCGTTCTCTTTCTCAAAGTCCTAATTTAGTCTCGGCGGCGCCGCTGCTTTAGCAGTAAGCAGCTTGGCAGTAGATCCCCCCGTTACGGAAACTCGGCTTTTTCTGCACCGAAACGAAAGTAAGTCCTCTTATCCCACTCTCAAGTTCTTACAATTTATCCTCCCGTAAATTTAATTCGCTTCAAACCGCCCCTTAAAACACCCTCCAATAATCAACTTATCTATCTCCCGTACAAAAACAAATCATTCTTTGTTATGTTTTCCTCCCAAAAACTAAAAGGCCAAAGTGTATATATTTTCTTCCTCATGCGATTGCACGAAGACGGAAATAACCTTTGACTCCGCTCCTTCAATTAAGCCTCAAACATGCCTCCGAGAATTTTCTCCGTCCTCCCGTTAGTTTGTGGTAAATTTCAGCGAAAAATTCCAAAGCTTGTTGAATTGCAAAAATTTATAAACCGACTTGAAAGAAAGTGGGGTGAGGGAGTTCAAAGGCATTTTGGAGGGTTCAGAAGATGTTGTTTATCATCGCCGGAAGGTTGAACCATCATTAGTATTCATTTGGTACATTTCCTTTGTAGGTTTTCGACTTATATAAAGAAACTAAACGACTCTTTGACCTCGACGCACCTAAAGGATACGGTGTGAATTTTTCTGAAATTAGCATGGCTGAAGTACCGAATAAGAATCAACGCCCCAAGATCAATCCCGTGAGCAATCGATTTCCTAAAATTTTTCAATTTTTTGTTCCATTTCAAAAATTATATTTTTCTATTTTTTTTTATATTTGCCGAGCTTTTTGTGTTTCTTTCGCATTTGTGACCTCATTGGGCTTCTCTTTGTTTAGTTTTTCCGGCGAGAACGCAGTTTTGTGTTGCCTGTGAACGTTCAGGTTGGAGCTTTTGTTCTTTCTAATCCTTTTTTCCACATTTTCATTCTTTTTTAGCCTTTGCATGGCAATGACGTCATTTTTTCGCCTTAATTAATTCCGTGTCACTTATCGGACTGTTTCTATGTGTGTTTCTTGGATAGAATCCAAGTTCGTTCCCTGAGGGACCGCAAATGATGAGGCGCGAGCGAAGTTTTGTAAAAGATACGAGCCGATACAATCAAGTACGAATTTTAATTATTTTTCTTACTGAAATTAATTCCAAGTTAGAATTTTATTTTTAATACTTTTTTTTAAATTGTCATTGTTTAGCAAAGTGGAGGATTTGTGCATCCAAGTCGTCGTCAGGTACAGCAAGTGGCGCCAGTACGAAATAAACCTGCCATGGAACTCTACAAACCTCCGAGTAAATTAAATAGTAATGAATTTATTTTTTATAATTTAATTTCTTGAGGAATAATTAATACTGGACTTAATCTGAGCTTACATTAATTTCTTATCCGGAAATAAAATCTGTATTGTAATTGCGACTAACACCTTTAAATGCTTTAGGTGTGCGCGATACAGATTTCCCACCGGCGAATCTTTCCAAAAATGGGCGTGTCCACTTTCAACCATCGGACGCTCCTCGAATTACCAAAAGCAAGACTTCTTTGGAGCTTTTCCACCCTAAGGGTGGAATAGGGCCTCAGGGCACGATTGTTGTGCCTCTTATGCCTTCACAAACGCCACCTAGCGATTCAACCCTGAAACGTTCGAAAAGCGTAGGGTCCCACGCGGATATGCTCCTCCATGGTGAAGTGGGTGATCTAAAATGGTCCAAATGGACTCCTGAAGCTGAGTCGACCTTAAAGAAGGCTTTACAAGGTATTGAAAGTTGCATAGTTAAGGTCATGTTCAGTTCAAAGGCTTATTTTGGTTCTGTTTTATGCTCTTTAGATCCGCAAGCAGCTTCGGCCCGAGTTTTAATGGACGCTGTACGAATTATCCTGAATAAAGCTGTGGAATCATCCCAGTTTGCAGTCCCTGCTGCTCGTTTGTGCATCACAATAATCGAAGTAAATTATACAGATAATCTTCAAGAGAAAGTGTTTAAAACTACAATTTTCTAACAATTTATACAATAGCTAACATGTAAAAAATACTCAATAAAATATTTGTATTCATATTATAATATTTTCCAGAGTATTTGAATTTATATCAATTTTTCAAAAAAACTTTACGTATGTTTAAACTAGCAAACACGGAACACAATATTAATTTTTGCTTGATTATTGTCTTTTTTCAGAAAGAGAAGCGGGAAACTTTCCTGGAGAGTTTATTAAACACGTGTCAAGAATGGTTTCGCGAAAGAGAGCGTCTTTTGCGTCCTGTGGTGAAAAACGTCACAAATTCTGGCACAGGAACGCCACGATGGCTAGGATTTATCGCCTTTTTAAACGAAATGTACCTGCAATTGAAACGACGTCAATTGCACTTAACGACACAATGTGATGGTGTACCACCTTGCTTAATGCTCTTGTCCTTGTTGGCTGAGTGTTGTAATACTGGCTTTCAGCCTCAGACGAGCTACAATTCAGCAGAAGTAATGAAATGAAATTGCTGAATTCTGCCTTGTGAACGAAGTATAAGCTTTAATACGTTGCCGCTAGGTGGAATGCCTCTTCTTTGTTTTGATGGCGATCGGACGGGATTTGGAGCAAGAAATTCCTGCCAAAATGTCTGTAGTCATGAATGGAGTGCGAGATGCGTTCTTAGCCCAAGCCACGCCTCCTAACGTCAAGAAAACTCTGTTGCAATTGGTGGAATTGCAAGGAGCCAGGTGGCAATTGCCGGCTCAAGCCTTAATGTATTACCACCCCTCTAGTGGTAATTTTGGGCATTAACAAAAAAGAAACTGGATTTTTTCCCTTGGTCTTATTCAATTCCGTTCAGTTTGTAAAAGTCAGGAAAAAATAAGTAATCCGAGACCAGTTTGGACGTCTTTGATTTGGAATGAGACTTTGAAGTGGCCAAAGAATTTTAAGTTGTTTTCATTTTTTAAAAACGAGATTTTATCTTTGACAGTGCCTTGTTTTGCAATCCGTAAGTGATTGTTTGACTTATGTCAATGAAATATACAACGATTTAATTGAAACTTTTATAAGCTTCCATATAGAATGGAGGGCATGACATTTTACTTTTTTTAAAGGTTTTTTGTTCACCAATTTTAAAGCAAATTAATATTTCACCTACCTGAAAAAGAGCTAAATTTGCGAATTTGGAAAATTTTTGTCGTAGATCAATATGATGTATTTCAAAGAAAAGGTTCATGCAAATTGAGGACGTGGTTATAAAGTTATCCTATACTTGCCGTTTCATGCGCAGAAGCAATCTCACTTTGTATAAAGTCATGCAAATCCCTCCGCGCCTCCTTGCGGTGGCATGGGTGGAACAAGCTAGGCTCTCCGGGATTAGGTTAGGTTAAATCTAGGTAATTATTAGTTTAGGTTTAAGTTAGGTTAAGTCGAACTTTTCTACTGAAACTATCAGGTTTAGCAATAGCTTTATGTCTTCATTCCTTATACGTCAGATGGCCTATATAGCATTAGCACCGATCGTATGAAACAGTGGTGTGGATCCGTTGTGTTTAGTTAAATTCACAAATAAAACG
>RJJA01000041.1:211511-241519 GCA_003724045.1 Lepidurus arcticus | reverse complement strand
TTGGGAGTAGCGAATCCGAGATCTCACGGCGAATCTGCAGATTCGGAGTACCCTTTGCCAGAGTAGAGTGACACTCTCAAAGTGGCCAATGAAAATCGCTATTAAACTTAACCCGCCTCTTGTTTATATATCTTCTTTGTTGATATCGAACAATTCATATATTGCGTTTGTTTATTTTCTACAAGCACCGCCCCATGGGTGGCGCAACTGTAAACCTTTGCTTATAAACGTTCGTTTTGACTCTAGACTTTCCAAGTCGACTTCGGTAAACCTTCAAGGTTTAGGCTAAAACGAACGCACATAAGCAAAAGTCAAGGAAGTCTGGTAAGTCTAAGTTTAAGTCGACGGTGCAAAACGAACGCGGCTTTGGAAAGTCTTGAGTCAAAACGAACGCTTACAAGTACTATTCTGTCAAAACTTGGCTTTTGCGCTGCATCAACACCAAACCATGGGAGAAAAGCATTGTCCTAAGCTAAACGCGTGCTACCATTCTTCCTATTCTCCCCGTTATGTTCCACTTTTACTCCTAGCTGCCCACCGTGGCAATTCTTCTGCCGCCACCGAAATTCCCCATTTGACTTTCCCCGTCTCCACCCCTAAACATACACAACTTACGGAAACCCCCATGCTAAAGTGACACGTGAGGTTTGGCACGCCAAACGATAGTACAAGCTGGGCGTGTCCCTAAAGCACCCCTCAAGGGACTTGCCCAGCTAATAATCTGGATAAAAAAAACTAATCTAGTTTAAAATCTCCAACTAGATGGTGTGCTTGTTTTATTTTGAGTCATTATTTCCTAGTAAACAATGTGTGTTGTGACTGTGACTGTGCAATGTATACGTTATACGTGAAAAGGGTGAAGATTTAACGAAAAGAGCCTTGAAAATATATAGTTTGCCATTAATACAATAGAAAATTTCGTCCTTAAATTTACCTGCCCGCTCAAGTAAAAATGCCAGGGCTTGTGGCCCTGGGCCGCCGTTGGGAGGCTGGAAGCGATGATTTAGTAATTCCATGTGGTGCCGAATGTCTGGGGCGCTTTATATGGTACGTTTTTTTTGCAGAATAAAGGCTAGATAAACATAAAATAATTATATCCATCCAAATTACAAGGTTAACTGCCGTGGTGTGCGTATGGGCCACGCATGCACCTCACCTTGCTTGCGAAGGTGGACGAATGTTACAAGCCTATTTATTCGGAGTGGTGATTATTTTGGCTGTCACCATTTTTCTCACCCTGTTCCTTGTTCGAGAAAGTGCAAAAGGCTTTATTATGAATTCTCAAGCAAGACTCAATGTGCCTTATCTGATTTATGCGAGGTACCGTACGAGTCTTGAGCGATGTTCCTTGATGTTCCCTGTTATATAATTCCAAGTCTCAATTTAGGATATGTTTGGCTATACCTGAGATTATATGGAACGTAGTTGGTACTGTATGGGCGTTTACGGATGAGATGGCCTGTGGAGAAGATTGGATTGCCATTGTTGTGATTAGAGGTTATTTGACTAATTAATACGTCCTCTCGGAATGGGGGTTTGATGCTTTTTCTTTTTATCCTATAGGTCTAGTCGTGTGTAACTGGGTATTTTTATTGCTAATAATCATAGGGTTAGCGTTAGTCTTCGATCCGCTCGGTCATATGCATTTAATTGGTCCTGCTGAGACCCAACGTGCCCAGCTATGGGAATGGCGTTGCCGTTTACTTTGCTGTCCTTGCATGGGTTGCCGTCCGGATACCAATATTAACGACGCGTACGAAGACGTGGCTGCCGTATTCACCAGCTTCTTCCATGACCTGGACTTGGTCCCTTCCGATTTGGCTTGTGCTTTCCTCTTGTTGCATTTACGGCACAATCTGACTCGCACGCAACAGCGTCGTAAAGGTTTTGCCAAAAACCGTTTCCCTATTACAGGTAAACCGTTTTAAACATTTTCCTATTGTTGTGGAGTTTGATTAGCGGCTTTTCATATTGTTATGCTTGTAGAACCTCCTGATTCCAATGACGTCCTCACATCGAGCCCTAAAGGCACCGGGCCTGACAGATCCAAGCCAATCAACTTCAGTCCGAGCGCGGTGTCAGTTCCGATTTCCTACTTGGGTGAACGGGACGACATTAGGGAAGCCGGGCGTGGGGCTGCAGTAGGCAGAACTGCCTCTAATACTATAGGCCTCGTGTACGACTGGATGAATCCGAGCATGGCTTATAAGTACATGAAATACGCCTTGGCATCCTATGGTTGGATGTGGTATTTGTACGGTGGCTTTTTGAAAGGCTTATATACCATGAAAGCAAATGTTTTTTGCTGTGCGTGCATTAGGTAAAACTGATCTTGCTTTTCGGTATGAGTGGAACTAATTCGCAACTATTCCTTAGGGAGCGACCACCGTATATTACGGACGATAACTGTTGTCATTGCAATTTAGCAGCGTTAAAAACCATTACAGAGTTGTCGGACCAAGATATTATCCATGTTTCGTTCCATAACAACGTCTTTGAAGTTCCTTTCTTTGTTGCGGCGGATCATGAAACTTCTTCTATTGTTGTCTCGATCCGTGGCACGTTGTCCCTTCACGATGCTTTGACCGACTTGGCGGCTAAGACGGAGAATATGAACATTCAAGGCATTCCTGAAGGTTGGGTGGTATGTTGTTGTTTATGCTTGATTTGATAAGTTCTAAAGCTATTAAACTATGTTTAGGCTCATAAAGGTATCCTGCAAGCTGCGTGGTTTGTTAAACGGAAATTAGATGAGTCAGGGGCTTTAAATCGGGCATTCCAACTATACCCTCACTACAATTTAGTCATTACAGGTATGGAAAATTTGTTTGCACTGTTATGTACCTTGTTTTTAATTTTAATAAAAATAAAAACGTTGTAGGTCACAGTTTGGGAGCGGGAGCTGCTGTTCTTTTGTCGTTACTATTGAAACCTCGTTTCCCTGCCTTGAAATGCTTTGCCTTTTCCCCGCCTGGTGGTCTAATTAACGAGGAGGCGGCCAAAGCCACCGAAACATTTTGCTTGTCTGTTATCGTGGGTGATGATTTAGTCCCTCGTTTGAGCATTTCAACCTTAGGTTTGCTTAAATCACAGCTCATTTCCGAGATTCAATCCTGCCGACACCCGAAAGTAAGGATAATCTCTCTGCACGAGTTTCTGACAGTTATAAACTTTTTCTAGCACCGAATTTTGCTAAGAGGCTGCTGGTACGCATTACGACCCAATAACGTAACAGTCTGCGAGGACGGAAGAGCTTTACATCCGTTATTAGAGTCCAACGTGGGCAGTTACTCTTATGTAAGCCAATTTGGGCCATTTCTTCAATGTTTTATAATGAATCAATTTTCTTAAGGAATCGCTCAACGATGTAAGTCGCCAATATTCCCCTCATCGCCGGGGACCAGGTGGGGACCAGCCTTTGTATTTACCTGGCCGCATTATGCAAATTGAGGAAATCGATCCCCTTGATCCTTTGTAATTTTTTTAATTAAGTTTAAAAGGTTGATGAGGTTGAAGTAAGTGTGAATTAGGTCCTCGGCGGAGATGTCGTATGAAGCCAGATGGATGCAGAAAGAAGATTACAATCAAATATTGGTAACACCTCGAATGTTATCCGATCACGTGCCAGATACGGTTCTTCGTGTGTTAAGAGGACTGGCGGCTCAATACGAAAGTTCGTTTACGGGAGTTTCCGTTGACCCTGCCTCTTTGAGTCAAGAAGTTTGATTTATGTGGAGCTCCTTGCCGAGCTCCCTTTAAACCTTGGAAGTAAATTTACGTGATGCCAGTGTCCCATTGTCTATTAATTGATTCTTACTCAGCAGGTTTTGCTTGAGCAAATGTGATGGCACTCTCCGTATTGTGCATTTTCAGTCGTTTTGTCGAAAGATCCTTTGGCTGGGGATATAAATCAAGTAACTGCATGTGGCTTTGTGGAAAAGGAAGAGTCTCTTTGTAACATCATTGAATATTCATCGAAACATTACATTTTTGTTAACATTTACATTTGGATTTTTTATTAGAGTTAATTAGCTACAGGTGTATGTGAAAATTGCGGTTTGGAAGATTCAGATAAGCATCGTTGTTTTCGATGTCTTTACCTCTCGTGTATTCGTATACTATATACGCCATGACTTGGATGCGGGTCGGCATGCGACTCTTTACACCTGTGCTTCCAGGTGCCTTTTACCATGTTCGCGATGATGTCAAATAAACTGGACCTGGCATGGCGTGGGAAAACGACAATATGGGGTTTTACAGGTTCGTATCAGTCTTTATAGTTTCACGCTACAATCTCCCACAGCAGAATTCACCCTTAGAGATGTGACGCCGTCGGTTATGTCGTATTAATTTTACGCCAATCAATTGAAGCTTGGGATTATGTCACTATACGTATTGACCGAACAGTTAAAATACATGTTAAGACGGAATCATATAGTTTTTAGCGATATGAAATTCAGTTTGCTGACAAAACCTGTCATTTTGTTTTGGACAGTAATCCGGTTAAGAAAGAATTTCAAATTAAAAAAGAATTCCAATTTTTGGATTAGTCCAACTAACTGAAATATAATACGATTATTCGTCTAAAGGTCTAATTTCTCGTCTGCAAAAGTTCTCAGTATGGGGTCTTGAAAACTTGAGAGGCGACGGGTCAGAGTGTAGGCTATAAATGATGGCCGCCGCAAATGGGTCATGGGAGTCCGTGTTTCTTGACACGGTTTGGTGCAAGAAGCAAAACGGGTAATGTCAACGTGCTATACAAATTGCTCCTTTCACATGTGATGTTTGCACAAGTGAGTTTAATGGGTTTGTTAATGCTTATAAAATATAGCGCGGCTGGGCTCTTTCATCTTAGCAAGGTATGAGATATGAGGTTTTGTACAAATTTTCGTGTATTAACTTTGGACAGACGCCCGGCATCGTCGCTTCTCGATGTTACTTATCCTAGGCAAGGGGTTTCTCTGTTATACCGGGCCCCGCCAAAGCTATTACTAATGCATAAGTTTCTTCGTCCTTTCGTTCCGAACCGTCGAGCCAAGAATGAAAAAAAAACGCTATTGACCCACAGAAATCCAATTTTTCGAATAGACGTCAGCCCCATATGTCTATTGACTCAACGTTGATGCCCACTTTTTTAACAGACAGCGCTATATTTACTCTCTTTATGTCTTTATATTAATAACTACTCTTTGGTTGGTACTTAGTTGGTTTGGCTTGTTTTAAACCTTTTCTTTTCAGCGTTTTTATTTGTCCCTGGTCCCTAAGTTTTCGACCATTATCGGGAAACCTATGAGCGTTATTCACGACGGGGGGCGTTCTAATTAGAACTAAACCTTGTTACAGGCGCTAACGAAGAGGACTATGTTTGCGATGTGGGGAGAGATATTTGTAACAATAGGAGAGCAGAACCGAAGAGGAGACAAAGGCGTGTATACTACATGGGGTCCTGTGTTATCTTTCGTGTCTAATCTAGAGAGTAACAATCTCCCTACTACCCCTTTCGCGATGCCCGAAATCCTGAATAGCAGAGATATAAACCCGTCAAATCTAGTGATCGTGTTTCTATCTCAACAAGTCAGTAGGCTTTTTAGTGAAAGGCAGCATTGCTTTAAGTAGGACATTTGTAACCTTGAAACTCTATATTCCCTTTCTTGACACAGTTATAAGCCAGCCTCGGGTTTAAACTCTGCCCCGCCGGTACAAAAGCGTTTCTTATACCTTCGGGACGGATGTAAAAGCTAGCGTTGGATAAGGACGAAGGTATTGAACAGGATTGGAAGAGTTTTTTATTCCCATGTCAAAGTGGGAAGAAAATCGATGCAGCTGTAGTTGCATGCCATAGCTGGGCTTCGTGCATCTTTGATGAACAAGAGATGAGGGAAGCCGAACCGCATGGCGAGGGACGATTTTCGGACTTGGCTATTATACGTTACGGTTTCAAAGAATTGTGGTTAGACTTGGTTACTTTGTGTGGGACCATCACAAAATAACATCTAACATCGCTGGCTGGACAGATCTTCCATACTGACAAAACAACACCGAGATTAGGGTTCACTTTCTAGATTTGGGAGAGGGGGCTGAAGAAGAAAGGACACGAACAATATGTCAGATAAAGATTATGTATCTTTCATAACGAACAGATCCCCGTAGCTGAGCTTCTGCTAGTCACGGAAGGTGTATACACAGGACTTTGTGCGTGGCTTTTCTGTATACGTCGTGGAGTTACGGACTGAAAGCGATGAGTGACCACACATTCAGGTAGAAGGGATTACTCTTTTACCGAATAACTAGGCCTTAGGGACTTGGCTTTTAGGCCTCTTTTCTCTCTCTTTATTCTTTTTCGTTGCGTCCGCTGTACGTGCTTGGTCTAATAACGAGCTGCCGTGGAAATCAGATAAAAACAGGAGGAATCGTTCAGAGGGAATTACCGTTTGAGAAGCTTTTACGTTACCTCATCGTCTCGCACTAAAAGTTTAGCATGATAAAAAATTAGCAGGATTTTCCCCCCAAGAATTGACGGAATTTCATGTATATCAGTTACAAGGTTTTACAATGCATTCCATGGAAGACCACACGTCACCCACTCTCTTTTTTAAAAATATTAATTATTGGTTAGGGTTTCAGGGAGGGAGATACTAATTTTGACTTACTTTTTTTCACTTTAGCATGTAAATGAGATCTGGAATGGCGTAGGGAATTTAAAGTGGGGTTGCTTATTTCTTCACAGCCGTATATAGTTGAGTTTCGCTTTTAAAATCTGTATAAATGACACACCAAAAAGACAAAATGGTTGGTGGAGACTAGAATATCAAGTGCACAGGTCATTCAAATCCACGTGATTTAGTAATTGACAATTGGGGAGAATCGCTGGGGAGAAATATTGGCTTGTTTGTTTCTTTTTGAAAAAACATGAACAATTCTAAGGAGGATCGAGGGTTCGATTCAGACAACTATTCACAACCTCCATCTTATTTTATACAAAGTTGTGCAAAGCTGGACGGCTTATATTGCTACAATGCATGTTTTTTTCCATGGACGGAATTGAAACAAATTTATCAAGGGTAATTGGGCCACGATTATTACAGGACGGAAAAAGTTTTCTTCAAAACATTAGCTTTTTCGCTCAATCTAATACATTTCCGGTTTAAAGAAACTTTCAATCTTAGCTCGCTTAAAACTCGAGTTTTAATTTACGCTCCGAACTAATTTTAAGTTTATGTTCCGATTTGTATGTCTTGCTGGACATAAAAAAAAATTGCCAAATTTTCGAATGTCTGATTGTCCGGTTTCATGTCGCATAAGAGAAAGGTGTATACATGTCAAGTTCTAAGTTTTTCTAATTTGGAAAGCCAAAAAGCCGACCAATTATCCGCAAAATAACTTTCCGGTTCAGGGCCACAATATGGACGGTATAGAAGTTACTCCCCGAAACGTTCGCGAGACAATTCGTAGTAAAAGAACCCAATTTATCAATTTATAGTACATCCAAGTCAATCAAACCCTCGAAATCTATCGTGGGCTCCAAAATGGGTAAAACCTTGGGGCCTAATTCCTCCCAGGTAGAGTTGTAATTATAAAATTGTCCCTGCTCGCACGAAGAATTGCCCTCTATGCCATTTTCAGCCGCACAGGGAAGGTCATACGGATAATCGTGACAGTCTTGGTACTTGAAACTAGAACTTAATAACTGAGCATCAATATTATAGGTAGCGGAGTCTACGGAGTGGGACTCGAGAGCTGATTGTGGCTGTTGTTGCTGATGGTGATGAGGATGAGCTAAATGTTGGCCGTAGATGGTCAAGTCTAGTGACGAAGCGAGCAAATCCGTATGTCCATCATTGCTGCCTTCGGACATGTTGAAGAGTTCATCTTCCACGTCCACGTCGACTAAATTCGAGGAAGTCATGGAAGCTGGACTGTAGTCTTGAGAGACGTCCATTTGGGGTAAGAAATTCATGACATCTTGACCGAGGTTGTAACGGAATCCTTCGATGTCAATATCGATCCACTGATCATCCATTCCTTCTAGAGTCTCCACAGTAGTCGAGGGCGGGAGAATGTCCTGGATCGGGGGCAGGTGGGAATGGGAAGAGCTCGTTGTCGTCGTCGTCGTCGCTCCCAAAGAGTTGCTGTTGTTCGTCCAAGTTTTACCATGGCTGTTTTTTGGCGCCTTGGACTTTTTCGAGGTTTTGTGACCCGTTTTTTTGGCTAAGGACAAGCCCAATCTTCGTTTGCGAAGTGTAGCGTCGTCTAGTGCTTCTGCGAACATAGGATCCAAACGCCAAAATCCACCTTTACCAGGCTCGTCTTTGGACCGGGGAACTTTGATGAAGCATTTGTTGAGCGACAGGTTGTGTCGAATAGAATTCTGTGCCACAAAAATTCTTGTTAGATTTATGGAATTCAAAAGCCTTTTGGAAAAAATAAATTAAGTCTCGCATGTAGGCTTTTTTTTTCCCTATAAAAGACATTCCTTACGACGATGAGGTTGTATAGAAAGGTGTATGGAGTCAAATTCAATTACCTGCCAGCTGGGGTCCGCATTCTTGTAGTAAAGGAAATTTTCTCTGATCCATTTGTATATAGCGGAGAGAGTCATTTTGTGTTTGTTCGATTTCATCGCCATGCAAATAAGCGAAGCATACGAAAACGGAGGCTTGGAATCACCCACGAGTTTGTAGTCGACTTCGTCAATCTTGTTAGGGCTTTTGCCCTTGGATTTCGTGGGGCTTTCGCGACTATTCGGCTGAGGTGACGCTGGAGGTGTAGGTGGGGTGCCATTGACTTGAATGTTGCTCATAATATCTAAGTTGTGAAGCCAATTGAGACTCGTGAGGTCCCCAGCGTCTTGCGCTGCTTTGTTGCTGCCAGCCATGACTTTCTGCTTATTTCTGTATAAAACAAAAGAAAGAATGAGTACAAAGAGCAGAATGAGTAAAGAGAGAGTGAGGGGGTGAGACATGCTTATGGATGATGAAAAAGGGGAAAAAACTGGCTCAATTTGAAGCTATATCGATTTAAGTGCCTAATGACTTAGTTAACGCGAGTTTGCGGCAATTGTTAAGATCCCATTAACCTCCTCTTTTTAGAACGCGAAATAAACATTTTGGTTTTCCTAATGGACACAAGAACTTTGGATTAGGATGAGTTCTGAGTCTATTCCAATACTGGACCGCACCGGTATGGAGTAAGTCAGCCTCACGTGACTCGCAGTCTTTAGAGTCGACTTATCCATCAAGAGGAGATGGTGAACAAAAAGCGTCCAAAAACTTATGTTTTCTATGAGGTAGACAGGGCATCATATAACTTCTATAATTGCAGCAACACCCCTAAAAAAACGTAAGCGTTTCTTCTCAGCATTCCATGCAGTAATTCCTTCTCAAAGTCTATTTCTGCTTTTTTATTTTTGGCCGACTTTGACTTTTCGGGAAGCCGATACATTATTTGTATTGAACGTAAAAAGGAAAAATCGCGAAAGTGACAGAAATAAGTAACTTACCGCGGTTTCGCTCGCCGTTTTCAAATGGATATTATTCCTTTCGTTTGTGAGTCACTTAGCAAGTTCGTTTAAGAGTCGAGGCAAATTCCGTTGAGACAAATACAATTCAACAAGCTTTGAAGGAAAACCCAACACGCAAATTTGAAAAGGCATATGTAGTGGACGGAAACGTTGTGGACGAGATCGTTGCAAAGACTAGTTCCAAGATTGCGTACTTTGGATTTTAAAGAAACGTAGCACCTCCTCACTCACATTGGAGTCACATTAAATCGCACCGCACTCAAAGAAATTGCACCATGTGTGACTCTGATGGAGGAGAGTCTGGAATAGGTGTCTTTTATGCAAATGAGGACAAAGAACCGGGCGATGCTACCGGCATCCAGGTGAGCAAGATTATGAAGCTCAGGAGCAGACTACGCGGAGAACGGAGGGCATCGGAACCAACCCCCCAAAAGAACCACAGACAAAGTACCACGGGTACGAGGAGGAGCGCGGGGAGTCGGGGGGTTCGCGTATGGGCGGACTACAGAGTTAGAGGTGAAAGGTAAAAGGTGCAGCAGAGCAGTGCGGGGCAGGTGCTGCGGATATCCATTGGAGTTTGCTATTGATTTCATCCAGCTTCTTATCAAAGCAACCATAAACTTTTCATCTTGTAATTAGGATTATCACTCTAATTTTGAATCACTTCGCCTCCTCAACTCCATAAAGTTATATTTTTAGACTAATTTGTTGTTGCTCCGGAAAGACCGCCTTAAACGCTATTTTTGTTAAAAATGTTAGATTCAGAGGGGAGGAAAAAAAGGAGGAAGGCGAAACGGCAGTGATGTTAACAATCTACTGCTGGTTGAGATAAAATTCGGGATTTCTGTTTACTGATGGCAGAGTTGGTCCGGTATCGATAAGCAGAAAACTAACCCCTGGGTATCGCCCTTTGGAGAGAGAGGAGAGAGACTATTACCCCACAGCGTACCCTTGTTTGGAGTCGGAAGGGTCCCTACGTCACCTGCGCAGCAATAGGTGCATATTAAGGCCCCGAAGGACAGGTGTGCGTGAGTCTTGGACGCGCTGGGGTGCGCGCGCGCCTGCATTGAACTTCCCCTCGGGTCCGTTTTCATTTTATGCCGAGTCTCAGCAAACTCGCAAATGTGCTGGCTATGGCATGGAGGTTACAAAATCAATGAGGGCTGGCTCCTACCAAAAGTCGCCGGAAACGCTTGCAGCCGACAACTGCGAGCGACGGTACGACGAGCGAGCGCGACCAAGAGCAAGACAAAAGAAGCACATGGCCCATGTAGATGATATGATGGTATAATTTGGGTACCATACCATGAACAGCAGACCCCTATGTAATTTTTTCCCCCCCTTTTAGGCCATCGGTCATGTAGATGTGCAACCAGTTTGGAATGAACAATATTTAAAGGCAAATCCGGAAAGTAAAAACGATCACATTTGATAAAAATGTTGGAAATAAGTAATGGGACTCGGAAGCATTTTTTGTGGCCTTTGTTGGTTTATTTATGCTCGTTCGTTGGTCCGGGAATAGGTCGTATTTCTTGTAGGGTCCTTCTTCACTTTGGGAAATACAAGTCGATGCCCTACTGACCCAAACTTCTACAATCAATCTAATGCTATGTAACCTTAGCAAACGTGTACTATTGTACTACTCGTAAGTGCATTAGGTTCAGGAGAATAAAGAAAGTTCTCAGGTAAAGAATAATTGTTTTTAAGTGAGTAGGCTGGACGGAAGGGGTCCAACTTCGCTTAACTGACTCGTTTCCATCTATACCGACACGTGCGGAGTTTTCCCTTGATGCTTTTCTAGATAATGCGTAACAAATTAGGTATAAGGTAAGGGGGGTGAGCAAGTTTTATGTAGAGGGAGGGGGGTTGAGAACGACTGAGATAAGAGCTTCCCATGGGTCCATTGAAACAGGTATTTTTTATAGTTCACCCCACGTTCACCCTAAATACGAATTTGTGAGAAGGGGTGAACTTGTTTCAAACTTTTGTTACCTATTTTTTACTACTTTTTTAAACGCATGACAGTTTGGCGCCAAGAATGAATGGCATCACTGAGAACGCCTGGGGGCATAGAACGGAACGATTTGTTTTTGTTAATTTCTAGCCAGCCAGTCGACGAATGCGCAGTACGACGACTGACAGTCGGGTGTGATTGATTTGGGTTTGATTGGATTTCTAGTCTTGCAAAGTGTAGTAAATTTGACGCGTATCAAGCAAAGCTAAGCTGCAAGTCATTATTATTGACAATTTAGTAAACGAGACGTCTTCGACATGTTACTGAGAGCGAAAACTAGCTTGCCTGGCGTTGTTCAACAGTTGTGTCAAACCAAGACAGCTGCTGCCAACATTGCAGGTAAATTAACTATCATTTGATAAGAAGATAGTGACTGCAGTTATGATCAACCTTTTGCTTATAGGTATTCGCGATTATGCATCCAAAGCTGCTCCGGCTGTCAAATCCATTATTCCTGGGGAGCCAGACAGACCCATTGTCCAAACTGCCATTCCTGGACCTGTGTCCAAAAAATTGCTGGCTGAATTAGACGCTATACAAGTAATGCTTATTGGTAAATTGTTCTACTTTCATTAGTAACGAAAAGAGGGAGTGGAAAGCGCTACTTTTTAACGTACGTTGAAGATTTCAACATTTTCTAATCGTTTGTCCCCCAAAAAATGCTTGTCCCTCACCCCGTAAAGAACTAAGTAAGAATTCAACTTGTGGGCGGTAGACTTGACGCCCCTTTTTCACCATTTGGCGTGATAAAAAAGAACAAAACATATGTAGCACGTCTGCAGAATACCTGGGAATAGCTTTGACCCTTGTCTACCTGGCTTCAGCCATACCTGTACATCTTCAGACTCAGAGTATTGATCTGTTTTCCCTATTTTATGTCAAGGTATGAACAACGCCAGGTCAAGCCGGAACATGTATGAGTCAAGTCCCCAAGTTTCTTTATTGTTGTAATACTAGGGCTTTTAGCTCATAGACTTTTATATGCTTCTTTTTACCTCTTTCTTTTAACTTGTAGCAAAGCGGGAGTATTCAGCTGTTTGTTGATTACGAGAAAAGTTTGGGCAACTACTTAGTCGACGTAGATGGGAATGCACTTTTAGATGTCTATACTCAAATCTCGTCGCTTCCCTTGGGTTATAATCATCCCGAGCTCTTGGCAATTCTGGACAATCCCGCCAATAAAGTATACTTCATATATCTAAGCTTGCTCTTATACCAAAAGTTCGCATTTTTGGGGATTTTCAGAAAACGTTTATAAATCGTCCGGCTTTGGGAGTTTACCCTGGTGCGGGATGGCCGCAACGACTCAGAGACACATTACTTTCGGTATAATGACGACTATGATTATATTCTTATTATTAGTAATGAACATTCAGCGGAGCAGATTGTAGTGATGACAATTCTTTTAGGTGTCCCCAAAAGGTCATAGCGAAGTTTTAACAATGGCTTGTGGCTCTTGTGCGAATGAAAACGCATTTAAAGCCATTTTTATGTGGTACCGTAATAAGCAGCGAGGTGCTGACACCAATTTCTCTCAAGAAGAACTTTCTTCTTGTATGATCAATCAAGAACCAGGATGTCCCCCATTTACGCTCTTATCCTTCCACGGTTTGTTAAAAGCCAGTTAGGAAATTGTGCCTTAATTGCCTTTTTATTGATAAAGGCGGATTCCATGGAAGAACGATGGGCTGTCTGGCTACTACACATTCCAAGGCCATTCACAAGTTGGACATCCCGTCCATGGATTGGCCCATTGCCCGATTCCCCAAATACCAATATCCGTTAGAAGAGCATGTGCGCGAGAATGCGGAGGAAGATCGAAAATCCTTGGCTCATGTAAAGTTTTCTGATCTCTTTACATTTGCTTTTAATTTCTTAATTTATACCAAGGTTAATTTTGTTTTGTTTTTTTCTGGTAAACAGGTTGAGGAATTAATCCACGAGTATAACAAAGCAGGAAAATCAGTGGCAGGCATTGTTATCGAGCCAATTCAGTCCGAAGGAGGCGACAATCACGCTTCACCTGCATTTTTCCAGTCTTTGCAGAAAATAGCGAAAAACGTAAAAACTTTTTCTAACCTTGAGCTAAATAAATTCGAAATAATCCGTTGTGTTCGTCGGTGTATTATCAGAATGGGGCAGCTCTGCTTATTGATGAAGTTCAAACGGGAGGTGGTCCTACAGGGAAGTTTTGGTGCCACGAACATTTTGATTTGCCCGAACCTGCTGATGTCGTTACGTTCAGCAAAAAGATGCTTACGGGAGGTTTCTATAGTTTGCCTTCAATGAGGTGAATGTTTTATATTTTATTTTATTAAATGTGCGGTTGTTATAATGTGCCTTTTGACTGTAGACCTCAGCAACCTTACCGAATTTTCAATACTTGGATGGGGGATCCTTCTAAGGTGGTTGTTTTGGAGAAAGTAATCGAAATCGTTCGTAGAGACAATCTCCTGGAGAATGTACAGAAAGTGGGCGATCAGCTCATGACGGGCTTGCTAGACATGGGTAAACGATTTCCCCAGCACACGCTGAACGCACGTGGACGTGGGACTTTCTGTGCTTTCGATGCAACTTCGGTTGAGAAACGAGACAAGATTGTATCTTTGCTGAAAACTCAAGGTATCATATTGTTCTATAAAATAAAGTTTTTTTTATCTGAAAGCTTACCCTTGAATTTAGGCATTCAATCCGGGGGTTGTGGAGATATTTCAGTTCGCTTGAGGCCAGCGTTGATATTCCAGCCCCACCATTGCGATATTTTCCTCGACCGCTTGGAAAAAGTCTTGTCATCATTGTGAGCAATCAATACTCGTGGTTTGAACCTATTTCCAGTGAAATGAAAGGTTACTAACCAGTTGGCCGGAGTTATTGTGTGCATTTTTTGGTAGTTTTCATTCCTATCATTCCCAGCTTTTCAGATATTATGAGTGTTTGCTTCTCCAAACTTTCGAGTTTTTAACTGTGGTAATTGGTAAAGTCTTCCATGCATTGATTTTGGTATACTAATCAGCAAATAAATAGTGCAGCTTGTGAATGTAGAAGTTCCAGAATCAAATTTTGGCGCTAACTATAGTTGGCCATATGGTGGCGCTGTTGTTCACAACAATAAACAGGATTAGACGTTTGAGGGTTGGCATTTTGCAAAGTTTATCGTGAAACATCGGCGTTATTATGGCTGATAATTTGCAGAATTCGATGGAAAACGCGTAAGGCAATACTTTCAATCAAATATTTAATAATTTAGTAACGTTTTTGGCTGTTGCTATTCGTGCAAAGCTTATTATCAGATTGGTATTGGAGGTTTGGTAATGTTGTTTCGGCCATTGTTTTGACGTTGTTGGTTTGCTAATTGTACAGGGAGGCTGCTAACGTGAAAGATGAATGTGACTTCATCAAAATTGGCGACAATAGGAAGGATGAAAATGGGCGTGAACGAGACGACAATAAGGACAGGGGTCGTGATCGTGATCGCAATAGGCGAGGCGATAAAAGGAAGTCAGACCGGGATTTTTCAAACAGTAATGGGCCTAGAAAGCGTGGTGCTCGTACCAACAATCGCGTTTTCATAACTAACATACCCTATGAGTTTAAATGGCAAGAACTCAAGGATCTGTTTAGGACGGAAGGTATGCTTGGTGTCTAGCTATTCTTGGAAGATGCGCTAAAAGAATGACTTGTTCATCTAGTTGGTGATGTATCATTTTCACAAATATACGAAGACACGGCTGGGAAGTCGCGCGGTTGTGGCATCGTGGAGTTCGATTCTCCACGTTTGCTCAAATTAGCTCTGGATAAGATGCATCGCTTTGATTTGAAGGGAAGGAAATTGAGTGTGAAAGATGATTCGGGCGTAGAACGAGACGATCACGGTTATCTGCTCAAACAGCGAGCTCGTAGCCGCGAAAGACGCGATGATTATTTTCCGCGTCGTGACGATGGTCCACCAGCATCTCGTTTCGATGGGCCACCAGCATCTCGGTTCGAAGGTCCTCCTATTATGCCAGATTCCTCACAAGAGTTTAACACTTACGGGCTTAATCGCAAATTCTTAGCCGAATTAGGCATCGATGGTCCCCTCGGTGCCCGCGTCTTTGTTGCTAATGTAAGTTTACTCTCAATTTATAGGGCAAGGCTTAATGTGGGTTTCGTATTTAGTTGGATTACAAAGTCGATGACACTAAGTTGAACGAAGTATTCTCCTTGGCTGGGAAGGTGATCAACGCAGAAGTTGTCAAGGATAGGGAGGGCAAAAGTCGCGGGTTTGGCGTAGTGGAAATGGACCATCCCATTAGGGCAGTTCAGGCCATTTCCATGTTTAACAACCAAATGCTTTTTGACCGTAAAATGACCGTCAGGATGGACAGGATAGAGAAGCAGGAGACAAGGAGCGCAAAACTGCCAGAAGGTCTACGGGGGATTGGAATGGGCTTGGGAGCTGAAGGCAAACCTTTACATGTAAGTTTTGATTTTTTTTTTTTTATTAAAACGACTTGTCATACAATTTCAAAGTTTACTTGATCTCTTTTATGGTCGTAGGATGTCCCATTTGATAGTGGCTCTAGAATGACTCCACAGGCGATAGTCCCGCCTCTGAATGTGAACGGATTGGCCAATTTACCTGCCCTGACAAACGTCATCAATTCGCTTTCTTCAAGTGATTTGAGTCGTTTAGTTTTGCCAGGTTTACAGGGAATTGTACCCAATGCTCCTTTAGCTCCCTCAGCAGCCAATTTAGGACAAGGCCCTGGCCAAGATGGCGGCCGAGGACCCCAGTCACAAGGATTTGGCAATGGGTAAATTGAATTTACATGCTCATTCTCTTAATTGCAACTTCTTAGGCTTTTGTCTACCGCACATTAGGCGTTGTGAGATGTTTGTTTATTGGTGTTATTAGACAGGTTGAGTGAGGGTTATCCTGATCTATTTGAAACCTGTGTGTAGATATGGAGGACCGGGGTCTGCAGCTTACGGGTATTCCACGGATATGAATCGATCGGGGTCCGGTCCAGTCGATTACGATCGAGACCGCGCAGGGCCTCCGAGGGATCGTGATCGCGAGCGCGAGCCTGGTCGCGATCCGTTTGATTTGTATCGCAGTGGCGGAGGAGGAGGGGGAGGAGGCGGAGCTGGGTACCCAGGCGATTCTTATGCTCCCAATCGGGGCGATAATCGGGTTTCTGGTCCTGCTCCATCTGGTTTCGATTCTCCCCGTATGGGAGGGGGTGGCGCAGGGAATGGAGGGCCGATAGGTGGGGGCGGAGCCATGCAAGGTCCCGGAATGCGCATGGGTGCTGGACCTGGCATGCCCGGGGCGGGACGCCCAAAATGTGAACTACTTGTCAATAACGTAAGTCGGTTTTGAGTTCCATTTTTCTTGCTACCGGGAGGTACCGTTTGAATCCTGCGTTGGCCAGCATGATTTTTATATGGTGTGTCGCATATGTCTTGTGTATTTTTACTTGAAGGAAACAGTTTGTTAATCCAGAAATTGCATACTCAGCCAGCGTCTTAGATAAGTCGGACAAAATTTGCAAAAGTTAACTCGGGGGTTATGGATGAGATTGCATTAGTAGGCGAGTCTGCTCGACTTCGGATGAATAGGCAATTGGAAAGTGTTGATTGATTTTTCTCCTTGTGCAGCTACCCATGGACTGCTTGGCAAACGACCTGCTTCAGAAATTTCGATCAGTTGGTGACGTCCTCGAGGCAAAGATATTACAACAAGGGACAGGCTATGTCCGAATGGGGTCGGAACGGGACGCCAGCCGAGCGTTATGTATGTCTTAGTAGTCAAACGGTTCCATTGCATTCTTGAAATTTTCTAACTTTATTCTGTTGGTCCTCCGGACGTTCTTTTCGTCTGTAGCTATGCTCACCAATTCCCGGATGAACAATCGAAACATCGACATTTGTTTTTATTGAATCGCTGCTGGAAGACATAGGTAGCAAGGAACTGGATTTCCTCGACTTCCCTTTTTTCGGAAGAATATTTTGGGGTCCGATGACAAACAAATTAACGGATTTATTGTGCCTATTTCTTGTTGTGGGGATTCCTCATCTGTGTCGATTAAGTAACCCCGTTGGACTTATTAGTATCTCAGTGAAAGTGGAAAAGGTTTTGTTTTAGCAAGCTGTTGGAAAATGGAGCCAGTTAGTGTTTTGTTTAGGCAGTGGACGGGATTCGGCATTGTCGGTCAAATACATCTTTGTTTCATAGATGAGTTTTCTTCGAGGTGGCGCCGGATTTAAAAGTCAAGTAATTTTCGGGCATTTCATTCGTTTTCGAGATTTGATCGGGGTATTGTGGGAGTGAGCTTCTTTAAACATTTTCTTATAATTTGTACAATTTGTGAAACAAAATGTGACCTATTTTGCTAGCTAGTGAAATTAGGAAACAGAATTTTGAAGTCTAATTTTTTTTTCACGAGATCATATGAAAAATAACATGAAAGTAAATTCATAAGACTTGCTTAAAAGAAATTATGGATTTCCTTATTAAGAGAAAAGTGGCTGAAAACTAACAATGCTGGAGAGGTGTTCAAGAAGCCGGTAGTTTTTGGAAAACGACCAGTCCATTGTAAATCTTTACCATTAAGGCTCCTGAATACCTTAGCTTATTGATGGGGAAGAGTCACAGATGGCACTGATGTTTACTATTGTTTTGCGAAAGCAAGTAAGAAAAGAAATAGCTAATTGCCGGCAAAGTTTCTATGCTTGATTTGCTCCTGAAAAGTCGGTAAGAAGAACCCGAGACGTAACAAGAAAACTTAAAAAAGTTCCTTCGCAAGATAGAAGTTTGATGAGCGATGCGACTGATCCAGTGTATACAGTATGGGTTCCTCCACAAGACCAGAAAGGTGATGGCAAAACGAGCCTTAATTGGAAATTAGGCTATTATTTACCTGTAGTTATTTTCCCTTTTTTAAAATTAAAATTCCTACACTTTTTAAAGGCTTTCGCTGTGCTATTTTCTCCCAAGTGTATACAAAGTCAAGGTATATAGTTATTGGACATCCCTGAAGGCTCTTGTTTTTTGTTTAGTTCTTTTACTACACTATTGGTGCCAACAAATAGGCAATTTTGGTTTGGAAAAAAATCAAGGAAGACTTGCCAAATGGAAACAAAACGAATCAAAACGGGACTAGAACGAACGAAACTATTTCTTATTGCTAATTGTGGCTACTTTGGAAACTTTTATTTTACTATTTTCAAACTACTTCTAAATGATTTTGTTATATTTTTTTTTTTTTTTTTTCTTCCATACCAAAATCCAAATTCCAAATCAAATTGGAATATCGGTATCAAAATCTTACAAGTAAAATGAGGACATGGGTAAGGCACGGGAAAAACTTACGTGGAAAAATAGGGAATGGAAAAAGCCATGAAGAAAAAGAAAACTGTCATGGGGAAAGCACTCATGGAAAAGTTAAGGTCAACCTATGTGCGTCGGATGAGTGCTTTATTCTCATAAAAAATATTTCTTTCCTCAAAAATATTTTTATTTATTCTCAAAAATATTTCTATTTATTCTCAAAAATATTTCTATTTATTCTCAAAAATATTTCTATTTATTCTCAAAAATATTTCTATTTATTCTCAAAAATATTTCTATTTATTCTCAAAAATATTTCTATTTATTCTCAAAAATATTTCTATTTATTCTCAAAAATATTTCTATTTATTCTCAAAAATATTGAGCCTAACAATTTTGAAATAACTAACTTGGCTACTTAATTTATCCGCTAAAGTATTAAATGTAACGACTTTATTCCTTAGAAATGTTATGATAAAAAAAATGTTATGATAAGGTAACGAATTGTATAAATAAAGAAATTCGTCATATCATATCGGCTTCAAAGGAAATTGGACTGATTCATACTGAACTGCGTCATTCGCCAGCACAAGGGGGCAACGAGGCTGTAGATGTAGCTGCAAAAAGGGCAAGGCTCCTCTCCAATACACCAGCAGGAAACACACTGACAAGACATGAAATTATGACAGTAACAAAGAAAATGGTAGAAAGGGAAGCCCTAAACGAACTGAAGGCAAACACGTACCAAAAAATGGCCGCTGAAGATGATTCGCACACCGAATTCATGAGTTGTCATGAAGGCATGATGGTGTATGTAATTCAAGCGACGTGTTGGTATTGAAAAATTAAAACAAGCGATAAGTATAAGTATCCCGCTAAATAGGTTTTGTGGAACTTTACTCTGCATCATAAAAAGGAATTGAATCGTGCGTGTCTCTTCTAATTTAGAAGAGATTTAGCAGTTCCCATTGTGACTGCGTAACGTATCTTTTATATCTTGCTATTATCTTTACGATAACCATTGCTGAAATGAACAACGAACCTGCAGAGCGATTCAGTACTGCGTCAGATTGAGAAATCAGTCTTGAGGGATTCATAATCGGGTTCGTGGAAAGCTTGCAAAGTACTGAAAACTGAAATGCCGTCAGTGGACAATACAAACGGCATTTCAGTACTTTGCAAGCTTTCCACGAACCCGATTATGAATCTCTCAAGACTCATTTCAGTAATGGTTATCGTAAAGATAATAGCAACAGTTATTTCACAGAATTAAGGACGCCTTAATTCTGTGAAATAACCGGTGCTATTATCTTTACTATTATCTTTACGATAACCATGCAATGCTGAAATGAACAATGAACCAGAGCGATTCAGTACTGCGTCAGATACATTTAGGCGTAGCTTGCATCGCATTAACTCTATACCTTTGGAACTGTTCGTATTCAAGTCATTTTGTTTAGTTTATATAAAACAAACGAGAAAATGGAAAGTATTTCTGGAACTGTAATAAATTCGGGTTTAAGTTCAGGGCAATCGTCAAATAAAAGTAAGCACATTAACTGCATTAATATAGCTCGTAATATCTATATTATATAGAATCGGACGAAGCGCGTAAAGGTGGGATATCTTTTCCAGAATTAGAAATAATCAACTCGCATAAGAGCGATGTGGTAGTATATCTGGTTAGAAAACCGGTGCAAGCATTAGAGGGAGTAAGAACAACAGGGCTATTAAACACAGAAGCATTAGAAGCAGCGACACACTGGTCCTTGGTGTTTTACTTTGAAGATTGTGAAACATATATTGTATACGAAGCTGGTGTCGAGAACGGAAAGCTGACACCGAGCCGTCGTACTTGTAGTACTCTAAAACAAACCCCCCCCCCCCAGAACATGACCATGGCATTACGCCGCATGACCCATCAGAATCGGTGATGCTATACACATTTAAAGCAACGCTAACTATGTCCCCGGCTGAACTACACACGGCTGCAGTAAAAAACTGTTTGAACTATACGACCTACTCTGCAATGACAAATAACGATCAACACTGGGTTAAGCATCTTTGCAACAGCTTGGGCATAGGCAAAGAATTGGAAAGCTTGCCAACTGTCACCTCAACCGCACGGAATTTTATAATTCGTTCTGTGTTATTGCTGGCACGGTCAGTTTTTTTTTAGCTACACAGGCTTTCGTACCAGGTATATTTTGGTGGATGGGGATTTTTTGGTTAGTTAAGATTTGTTCGGGTTTAAAATGTTTGTTTTGGCTTAATGTTCTAAGTAATAAGACGGCTCTAAGTTTGTTTAACAGTGGGCAATGAACAAGTATATGAGTTAATGTTTGACGGAAGTATAGCCTATAGTTAGTGCAAGGACATATCATGTTAGATGTTTTTTTAATCCGAAATAAATATGATTTTGTGGGGAAGTGTGTAGTTCTTAATTTGATGAGTGATGTAGATATGAGTTTGCGTGTATGACTAGAATTGCAAATAGGTTTGGAGTAAGGATTGATGTTTAAATCGTGGAGGGGCGAGATTTGTATATTCCATTCTTCTGTCCATTTCAGCAAAATGATTTGTTTAATTGATTTTTTAATATCTTTTTGTTGGTGTTTTTGTAGAGTTTTGTTTTTTCGTCATTTCGATAAAGAGTGAGCTTGAGGCATACCGCCGTTTATGTATGGGAGTTGGTGTGGTTAAGGTGTTTGTTTTGTGGGCAAATCTTAGAAGTCTTTCTAATTGTAATAGATCCAAAGGGGGTATTCCTGTTTCTATATCTGTAGAGCTGATGTTGGGGTGGTTCTCATAGCACCATTGATGAGGAGTGCGCGTTTCTATGGAGTTGTGTTCCTAAAGGTGGAAATGAAGAGAGTTTAACATTACTCTAAGCAGGTAATCCGTAAAGTAATTTAGAGTAAAGAATGCTTAGAATTAAAGTTCTTAATTGATTCGTTTTTATAGGAAGGAAGTTAGTTATTTTTTTAGTCTGGTTAAGATATAGTGGTCTTTTTTCTATTTAATCTCAGCGTGAGCAAAGCTCTTTGCCGATATTTATTTTTGTTTTCAGTTTTACATCGTTATCACTATTTAACTTTGAACCAATGGGCTTTCCTCTAAATAACTAGAGTAGTGCCCTCCCTTGTTTGTATATTTTGCGGGAGCTGTTCATGAAACTTTCAACTGCTGCAAAAATCTTCGGGTTTGTTAGAATGGTTTGCATATTAAAGTGAACTTTATCTTTCGATTTTTATCGAACTTTATCTTATTTTGCTACACGACATTTGTTTGTGTACACATTTCTCATAGTTTTCCATCGGGCTTGGTCTCGCACAGTTCTTGAATTTTTATAAATCCTTAGGCTTTTAGCTGTTTCTTTCCGGAGGTTTGCTAGTTCTTTGGACCACCAGGGATTTTTTCTTTTGGAAAGATTTATTTTGGGGATATTAAGTTCCATTGCTTTATGTAGTGCTTGCGTTAGATTTTTAACTGTGTCGTCTAATTCCTCGGGGCCCAATATGTCATGATATTTTATTTTACTTTTTTTCAGTTCCTCATTGAGAGTATTGTTTAATTTAATCCAGTCCACTTTATTATAGCTCCATATCCATGATTTAATTGATTCCTTATGGACATAGATTTCACTCTACACATACATAACTCTGGCTTCCCTTCAACAAGCGGATAAATCTTTCGCCTTTTATAGTGGCCTTTTGAGGATATATTAGCTATGGGCGATGTGTTTTTTCCAATTTAATTTTGAATCGAATATAATTCCAAGGTAGCGCACTTCATCTTTTGGACGAATGATTTCTTGTCCCCATTTAAGTGGTAGATTTTGTATAGTTCTTTTTCTTGAAAAGTGAATGAGTTCAGTTTTTGTTCTCGAGAAAGTTAGTTTTACATGTTCACTCCACTTTTCTAAGTCCTTTAGTGCTTTTTCGAGGGTTTTAATATTACCTTTTTCTGATTTGCCACTGATTAAAAGAAGTAAGTCGTCTGCAAAAGCCTGAGTTGTTAATCTTTTACTTTTGATAATTTTCAATGCATCGTCGCAATGTACATTAGAAAGAGGATAGCGAGAGGGGCGAACCTTGAGGAACACCTTGTTTTAAATGGAAACTTTGACTTGTAAGGGCCGTATATGTGCTGTATCCTGTTCTGTTACCAATTGATTAAGTTGATAGGGATCTTTTTCTTTCTTGCTTTTTGAAGTAAAACTGCATGGTTCACATTGTTAAACGCTCCATGAATGTCTAATTTTTATTTTATCAAAACCACGAAGGATATTATCTGAGAAGTTTAGCATAGCATTTTAGTTCAGCAGTAGATTTTTGATTTCGAAATCCCCATTGGTTTTCCGATAGGATTTTCTTTTGTTCTAGGTAGTCTGTGATTTTTTTAGCTATACATTTTTCTAGGATTTTGCCAAGATGAGATAGTATAGGGCGAAAGAGAATGAATACATGGATATTGCGAACATATAGTTGTAAAAAAAGCACTTCGTTGGAGTACAAACGCACTAAAGACTCATAGTTACATATTTTTAGACGTGGAATTCCGTGCTCCGCGAAAAGTAAAGTCAGTATATTGTAGCGGTTCGCGAGTCGAACCGCTAGCGAACCTCCGGGCGAGCGTAAAGCGGGAGTTGCGAGACGGGAGTCGTAGAGGGGAGTCGAGGAGCGAGAGGCGTGGAGAGAGGAAGGAGTAGAGAAAGGGTCGCCGCGCGGGAACGGTAGAGAACGGACGTGAGAAGTGAGGGCGTGACAGGGATCAAGTGTAAGTGAGAGCGGGAGAGTTGAGCCAGAAAGCGAAGTGGTAGAGTGAAAAGAGTCGGACAACTACAGATGAATATAGCATTTAAACAGCAATAAAACGTGCATTAGTTAATCCCAGGATCCAGAATTGAACCCCACGCAACAATATATTCATTGTCACTCTCACTGCTAGAGCTGGAAGTTGAAATTTCTTCTAAAAGAAGAGAAATTAGCACTTGTCGGCTTTCCGTATTCATATTTTGCGCGTAAACAAACAGCACTAAACTTCCTGCACCGCCAAAAATGTCAGTGCTGCAAAACTTGCCCTTTCCCGCACTTTTCTAGTGCTCGCTTCCCATGGAAACATGCCCAGCGCCAGAGAACTCGCGCCGGCTTCCCAAGGAAACATGCGGCACCCGCTCATTGCCGAAAAGTGCAGCACCAATTCTCCAAAGGAAAAACGCTATATGAGACAAGAGCAGGGGTGGACTGGCCTATGCGACAAATGTCGAAGACGCCGGTGCCTGAAAGATCCCTTTTGCGCTGGGACGGTTCCTGAATCTTTCTTGGGACTACGAACTAGAAATCTTTCAAGGGACTACGAACCCCGACTTTAGAACTAGGTTAGGTTAGGTTAGGTTTCATCCAAGTAGCACACTTTGGGTGAAAAATGGTTGAAGTGACGTCGACGACGTTTACTCTCGTCGCCACTTGTGCGACGTCAAATCGCCTAACAATTTGATGTCACATCAGGCCCGTTTTAACGTCAATAACGTTTTAATTAAATGCCCGGGTTTTCTCAAAAAGTTGTTACGAGATTTCTCATATATTGTGTATTAATGGAGTATTGACAAAAATAGCTTCTAGAAAAGCGTTGCCGCGAGCACAAAACTATCGGATCAAAGCTTGGCATGCCAGTAAAAAGAAACACGGAACTTCAAACACTTTTTTTTTCAGTTTTCAACAATGGAAAAAGCCATGAAGAAAAAGAAAACTGTCATGGAGAAAGCACTCATGGAAAAGTTAAGGTCAACCCATGTGCGTCGGATGAGTGCTTTATTCTCATAAAAAATATTCCTTTCCTCAAAAATATTTCTATTTATTCTAAAAAATATTGAGCCTAGCAATTTTGAAATAACTAACTTGGCTACTTAATTTATCCGCCAAAGTATTAAATGTAACGACTTTATTCCTTAGAAATGTTATGATAAGGTAACGAATTGTATAAATAAAGAAGTTCGTCATATCACATCGGCTTCAAAGGAAATTGGACTGATTCATACTGAACTGCGCCATTCGCCAGCACAAGGGGGCAACGAGGCTGTAGATGTAGCTGCAAAAAGGGCAAGGCTCATCTCCAATACACCAACAGGAAACACGCTGACAAAACATGAAATTAGGACAGTAACAAAGAAAATGGTAGAAATAAGGGAAGCCCTAAACGAACTGAAGGCAAACACATACCAAAAAATGGTCCTAAATGCGGAGAGACTACGGTCGAACGAAATTAAAAACACCAGGAAGCGTAGAGACACGTAACCATTCTACGGATCAAAAGGGGACACGGTAAAATAGGAACGTGGCTACACAGATTCCACACCCAAGACAGTGCAAACTGTAGACATTGCGGGGAAGGGGAGGAGAGCGTAGAACACCTAATTATGGTGTGCCGTGAGTTTCATCCAGAAAGACAAGTTATAACAGAGAGCTAGCGACGGAAGAACATCCCTTTGGAACTAGACCAGATCTTGGGGTACGGGAAGAAAACAGTGCAAGAAAAACTTTTTATACAGAACTCTTTAATTATTAAGTATCTAAATCAGCCAGGAATTTCAGATTTTATATAACGAGAGAATTAAACATCCTAGAAGACAGTCGCAGACGACGATGCGTCGCTGAGGCGACGTTGGTCGTCTGTACAAACAAACAAACCAGTGACACCGCTTTGCTTCTTGACACCAAATTCCGGGAATTATGTATTATTTTAAGACTGAATGCAGTCTTAAAATTCCCGAAATTGGGTAATTGGGTAAAATTGGGTAATTGGTAATTGGGTAAAATTAAAATTACCGAAATTGGGTAATTGGACTGTCCGTTTCTGAAAAGTACTTACCTGAAACAAAAATCCATTTTTGGGTATTTTTTAACATAACGGTTTCCGATAAGATTTTTCCGATGAGGAATAATGCATAAACAAGAATGGATAATGCTTACCCATTTTAATTTGGGGATATCACCATTCCTAAGAACTACTTATCGTTATGTAGACGGACTGTCCGTTTCTGAAAAGTACTTGTCTGCTTTGAAACAAATAAATTTTTGGGTATTTTTTATCATACCGGTTTCCGATAAGATTTTTACAGTGTACAAAAGGCATTTCAGTACTTTGCAAGCATTCCACGAACCCGATTATGAATCTCTCAAGACTCAAGACTCATAATGACTCAAGACTCATAATGGTTATCGTAAAGATAATAGCAAGGGTTATTTCACAGAAGGACTCTGTGTAATGTATCTTTTATATCTTGCTATTATATTTACGATAACCATTGCTGCGATGCAGTACTGCGTCAGATACATTTAGGCGTAGCTTGCATCGCATTATAACTCTATACCTTTGGAACTGTTCGTATTCAAGTCATTTTGTTTAGTTTATATAAAACAAACGAGAAAATGTCAAGTAATCCTGGATCTGTAATAAATTCGGGTTTAAGTTCAAGGCAATCGTCAAATAAAAGTAAGCACATTAGCTGCATTAATATAGCTCGTAATATCTATATTATATAGAGTCGGACGAAGCGCGTAAAGATGAAACGCCTTTTCTAGAATTAGAAATAACCAACCCGTATAGAAGCAATGTGGTAGTACATCTGGTTAGAAAACCGGTGCAAAGTTGTGAGGGATTAACATTAGAATCAGCGTTACACTGGCACTTGGTGTTTTACTTTAAAGATGCTGAAACATATTTTGTATACGAAGCTGGTAGACTGAACGGTAAACTGACACCGAACCGTCGTCCTTGTGCTAGTCTATCGGCGTCATACGTAATGGAACAAGAAGTGGACTCTCATTGGCCCCCCCAGGCCCCAAGAGAAGTCCCCCCCTCAACCCAAACAAATCCCCCCCCCCATAGCATGGCCAACAAGAGCCTCACGCCTCACGACCCCCCCCCATTAGAATCAGTGGTGAAGGTATACACATTTAAAGCACCGCTAACCATATCCCTGGCTGAACTACACAGTGCTGCAGTAAATAACCGTTTGAACTATAAGCCTTACTCTGCAGTGACAAATAACTGTCAACACTGGGTTACGGAGCTTTGCAACAGCTTGGGCATAGGCAAAGAATTGGAAGGCTTGCCAACTTTCTACTCAACCGTAAAGACCGCTCAGATGTGTACTTTTTCAGTTTCTGTCGCAGTTATTGCCGGCTGTCTTGGTGGCACTCCAATGGCATTAGTCGCTGGAAGTGTCGCTGCTTCCTAAGCTTCTTCACCAGCTGCACTTGAGTTGGCACAGTCAGGTATCGTACAGTATTGAATATTTTGGATTACAACTTTGATATTCGTATTTATATTTAGCTTTGTGGTCGCCATATCATACAAGTGATAAAAGCAAGCAAATGTGAACATGAAGAAATGCTGCTCTCCTGTCAATTCCAATGAGCTCAGTTTAATAACTGCGGTGAAGGTGTTTTTTTCCAATTTAATGGGGGCTTGGCATAGCTCGTTGCCTCTTTTTATTGATTATTACTTTTTTTTTAGTTACGTACAGGCTTTCGTACCAGGTATATTGATAGAAAATTGGGGACATTTTTAAAAAATAAATAAAAATAAAGTATAGGAACAAAATTAGGGATTACAATAATTTACTTTTTGAGAGAATAGATAGCTTGGGCGTATAACAATTGTTTTAAAGTTTGTGGTAAGTAGGGGGAGTTACATTGTATGGATACAAAAGTCATTTGATTAAAAGGAACATTTTAAATAACGCATTTGTTATATGGGAACAGTGATTTTTTATTTTAAATTTGTAAGATTTTTTTGCGGAATTGATAAAATTGGTGATTGGGATTTTTTGGTTAGTTAAGATTTGTTCGGGTTTAAAATTTAATTTGTTTGGGCTGAATGTTCTAAGTAAGACGGCTCTAAGTTTGTTTAACAGTGAGCAATATGAAAAAGTATATGAGTTAATGTTTGACGGAAGTATAATTAGTGCAGGGACATATCATGTTAGATGTTTTTTAATCCGAAATAAATATGATTTTCACGTGTAGTTCTTAATTTGATAAGCAGGTAATCCGTAAAGTAATTTAGAGTAAAGAATGCTTAGAATTAAAGTTCTTAATTGGTTAGTTTTTATAGTTGGCAGGAAGTTAGTTATTTTTTTTAGTCTGCAGACTAAAAAAAATAACTAATATTATAACCCAGGTTTAGTGCTTTTTCAATTTTACATTTTTCTGATTTGACACTGATTAAAAGAAGTAAGTCGTCTGCAAAAGCCAAAGTCTGGGGCATGGGCAATGATTAGAGGTCGTTTTCTTCCTCCTATACAAGCCAGGCTAGAAGGGTGGGGAAATGTGTGGATCGGACTTGTATTATATTACGCTTTTCGGGAGCTTTAAATTGCAGATGGTTTTCCGTTAGGTACTATATTCCTAGATGTAGTAGGTGATGGGCTGAGGAGGAGTTTTTCCAATCTTTGTTCCATTCTTCATATAGAGCATTCCCAATAAGGAGTTTTGCCTCTCTTGGTGGTGCAGGTGATGGTTCACCCAGTTTGTCTTTTAGGAGGTTTGAAGCGCGCGCTGCATGTCGTATATCTCTGAGGCGTTTTTTTTTTTTTTAGTAGGGGTTCAACAAGTTGACAGGATGTCGCAAAACGGAGTGTCCTCTCTTTTGCTAGGAGAGACATGTCAACCATGCAGTTTTATACTTCAAAAAGCAAGAAAGAAAAAGATCCCTATCAACTTAATCAATTGGCTTAAGCTTATTTGTTAGGTATAACAGAACAGGATACAGCACAATGGCCCGTCAAAATTTCCATTTGAAACAAGGTGTTCCTCAAGGCTCGCCCCTCTCCCCTATCCTCTTTCTAATCTACATTGACGATGCATTGAAAATTATCAAAAGTAAAAGATAAACAACTCAGGCTTTTCAAACTCCTTATAATACCTTGCACCGACAAAAGCCCTTCTTATCATCACGGTTACGATAAATTGAAACCGGCATAATGCCACTGCTTGTTAAACGCTCCGTGAATATGTTTAAGTTTAGTAGCAGCTATTCTTTTCTGTGGTAATTTTTCCTTTATCAAAACCATGAAGGATAGTATCTGAGAAGTTTAGCATAGCGTTTACAGTAGGTTTCTGATTTCGAAATCCCCATTGGTTTTCCGATAAGATTTTCTCTTGTTCTAGGTATAGTGCTGTGATTTTTTTAGCTATACATTTTTCTAGGATTTTGCCTAGATGAGATAGATAGGGCGATGGGACGAAAATTACTGTGGTAGGAATAGTCATTTTTACCTGGTTTTGGTATTGGGAGAATTTTGGTCGATTTCCAGGCTTTAGGAAAATAAAATAATTTTATGGATGAATTAAATAGTGCAGTTTTACAGCATAACCAATGGATTGCCAAGTCTTTTTAATGAGTATTGGTTGTATATATTGTCTTCGCCAGAGGCTTTGAAGAGGGAAAGGTTTTTTAGTTCTGATAGTTGGTCGTAATCCAGCAGAAGAGCGAAACTTTTGTTTGTCCATAGTAATGTATAGATGGTCAATTTTATGTACCTGTTTTTGTGCAGTAATTTGAGAGATTGAGGTGATCGCGGAGCTGGTAGATCTAACATTTTTCGAGTTAGAAAGTCTAATTTGTCAGTAATCTGTTTAAAAGGTTTTAGATATATCATCTACTATAGTAGTTGGTCTAGTGAGTTTTGGTATTTGCGTTTGATCGAAATTTGTGATCTAGTTTCCAGAGAATTCTAGAGTCGGGAGTATTTTTAGTTGCCAATAGTTATTCGCTCGAGTTTGGCGACATTTCATAGTGTATAAGTTCCTAGCATCTTTCCAGGTTCTTTCATTGATTTGGGTTAGTGACTTTTTATACAATTTTAGTTGTTGTGCTACTAGTTTTCTAAGGAGGTTTAGATCTTTTGTCCACCAAGGATTTTTCTTTCTCGTTCAATTGATTTTTGGGATATACTTGCTGGCTGTATCGGTAAAAGGAGTTTAGTTAAAAGTTGTGTGGAAACATCTATTTCCTTGGGACTATTCAGAGAAAACTTTTTTTTTGTTATTTTCTATTAGTTCTGATAAGGTATTGTCACGTCACTTTCTCGCATGCGGATGTTTTTAGCACCGGACGTGAGTTCGGGACCCTTGGTAGAATCAGTGAGTTAC